>CAKNWW010350438.1:355-12024 GCA_932074435.1 Andricus kollari | reverse complement strand
CTAAATATGAAAATAGAACGGACCGTCTCAGTATATTAATTGAAAATTTAAAAACTCGGACGTTATCATCTATTAATGGTTATAACGTCTTCCAAATATTAATTAGATTTAAAATTGTTGAAACAATGATTCATGTTTAAGCAAAACTTTTTATTCAGTAAATCATTAAAAGATATAGTTTTCTAGAATTCATTACACAATTTACGAATTACATTATTAAGAGAATTATTATCACTTGCTCCTTGTTCTAGTAATGATGCGGAAAATTCCAGGTTTTTAGAATCTCTTTCACTATGTCGCTCATTGATCAGAACTTTCTTGTCTCAGGGAAATCGATCTGGTAAAGAACTATCTATAACGAATATTAGGTTATAATTTCTGAGATAAAATAATACTGAATACTTTTCGACACACAAAGTGTCAGAGATTCGAGAAAATGATCATTTTCTACACAATTGATGAAATGACATTGCAGCAAAGTAATTAAAGTAGTTATTTTAAGCATGTATTCGAGTTTTTAATTAAAGAGCTGAGTTTACATCTAAAAAAGGGCAATTTAAAACAAAATATATGATTTTAGAACAAAATTGTTAAAACTTTAACTAAAAATGATTGATTATCAACCAAACACGTGGATGTTTAAATAATAAAGTTCATTGTTGACAAAGCATTTCAACTTTAACCTTGAAAAAGTTGATTTCTGTCAAATAAGTCGAAAAAGTCAAATGATCCTAGCCCACTACCGTTTTCCAAGAATTATACTTTTCAATACGCATACATACTGCACGCAGTTTTCTTTTAAAAAAATCATTTTTTTATTTTTGAACAGGATTTTGACTAAAATTAGGTCTATAGTAGTTTTATTTTAAAATTAAACTAAGGTACGCATCTTTTTAAATCTTATGTGTTCCAGTAGGTCATAGTCCTTTACTCACACTTACTTCGTGCATACTTTTTTGTAATTCATCGTAAAAACCTGGAAACCTGTAAGATTTTTTTCTTTTTTGGTTAGAATATTTCACTTCGTTTAGAGAATACAAAATAAAGCAGGTATGTATTTTGTCATGTTATTGTTTGTTCTTTATTTCACGTTGACTTTTCTCTGTAGTTTTAAATAATTCAAGGAAATTTTCATGTTAACAATCTTTTTTGTTCATTACATAGTCTATAACCAATTTAAACCAATACCTTTGAGACCCAAATTTAATAAGTATATCTCCGAAGGACAATCTTGAAATTGATAACGTCGTCATCTCACATATATGTGAGATAACGACTATTTACGTATACATTTTTACTCTAATGATGCAATAGACTATTCGTTTTGTTATATTTCATAGAATACATGCATGAATACTGTAATTTCTCACGCCTGTGGAGTGAACATAAAGTCACCCTTTCCACCTTATATTCATATAATGGCCATTTGTATATTTATGTCGTCAAAAATTATGACATCATACTAGTGTTGCCTCCGAGCGAGAAATCCTGAGGAACGAGACAGGACGAGACATACCAGCTGTCACGTTTCGTTGTCTCGTTTTGCCTTGTCTCATTTTTCCTCGTCTCCTGGCGTTCTTCGTCGACCCTCGCCTCGGTTCTTCTGAGGAAAGCGACATATGTGCGCTAGCAGAGCGTACAGCTCGCGGGAGGGTTCTTTTTCCACTCTGACGCGCTAATGCTAATTAGCCTTCTTTAATGAATCATTAAAGTAGAAATCTGATTACATAATATACCCACATAGCACACTTCCTAGACACTACTTAGACCTATCTTCATGTCCGCCTGCATTTTATTATTTACAACAAAATTGAATTCATGTTGACATAAGATTGACGAAGAATGAAATATTGTTAACAAAAATAGTATTAATTAAAGAATCGATTGCAAAATTGATAATTTCATAAATTTTATAAAAACGTCATTTCAACATACCAAAAGTGAAATATAATTTTATTTATTTTTCAGGTTTTTCTCATATAATCTCTGAGAAAATATAAATAATTAAGCTATTTACTTTTTGACAGCAAAGCTATCAAGAATTTCAAAAACTTCTGAAATATTTCTAAATAATATTTCAGACTTCAAAAACTGCGAGCCAATTAAATGGTAAGCTTGATTCGTGATCACAAGTTACCTCTGCCCAGCGACTTTGTTCGGAACTAATGTTCTGACTTCCGTGGATCATAGTTCAGAACTAAACCGCTAGGCAGCGCATTAGATGCGACTCCTTCTCGCAAGAGAAATTAATCACGCAGAAAATACGTCAAAGGTAACTTGCCACCCTAAATTAAGCTTGCCATTCCATCGCCAGAGAATACCTAATTTAATTATTTATATTTTCTCAGAGGTTATAAAAGAAAAATTTGATAAATGGAGACAATCATTTGTCGCGTTTAGGCATGAGAAATCACATTTTTATAAAATGTTATGGCATTCTCACTTTTCAATTAATTCTTTAATTAGTACTATCTTTGTTAAAAATATTACATTCTTCCTCAAATTTAAGTAAAAATGAGTTCAATCTTTTTTAAATAAAAAAATTTAGGCGGCCATGAACATATGTTTTAACCTAGGACTAAGCATTGGTCTAAACCTAGGACACACTTTGCTCTTTCTTCTGGCCACGTAAACTAAGTCCCAGAAAAGACCAAGCTTTTTCGGGAACAGTGCTATGTGGGATACTTGTTTGTCCAATACTGAATAATTTGATGTCAAACACGACTCTGTTACGATTTTTTAAAAGATTTAGCTTCACTCTAAGAGTATTTTGCTTTGATCTTATTAATAATCTATTTTTCCAATTATTACAACGTAATATATGAAATTGAAATGTAAACAGACAGGTAGATGTTCAAATCATACGTAGTTTAAAGAATTTAACAAATATTAAAACATTTGAAATGTTTGTGAAGTCCTTGAAAATGTTTACGAATTCCTTGAACTCTTATGAAGTATGCAAAATCTATGTGAAATATTGAAATTTCTGTGAAATCTTTTGGAATCCTTTACAATGTTTAAATATCAATTGATATCTTGTGGTCAAACAAATTTGAAACAAGAGAAAATAATTTTTCAATGGCAGTTTTGGAAAAAACATAAATGTTCTTTTGATTCCTAATCTGCTTAATATGAATAATTCTCACTACCTTTTTAGATTTTTTTGTTAGTTTGTGTAGGAAAAATTAATTTTTGTATAAGCACCTGAAAGTGAAAAAAAGTCTAGAAGCTCTGCACATAATTTTTTCAGCACAGAAAAGCTTTCTCATTTTTAAAATGTACCTCCGAAACATTTGAGAATATCAGAAAATTAAAAGTGACGAGTCGCTTAATGTTTAAAATTAATTCGTCATTTTCAATGATTTGATTTTTTTAATGATTTGGAAGTACATTTTGAACATAAGAAAGCTTTTCTATGCTAAACGAATTATTTATAAATTTTGGAGTTGCTATCGTTTTCCATTTTCAGGACTCTATAAGAGATTGAACTTTCTCTATATGAAATTAATTGAAGTTCTAAAAAAAAGGTAAAAATGTGCGTATTATGCAGATTAAAGAACAATATTAACATTTAGGAGTTTTCCACATCTCTGCGATTACAGAACTTTTTTATTTTATTTACTGACTTATTTATTACTTATTATACACTCCAAATTCATAAAATGAAAACAATATGTATTAGGCAAAGTGATTCAAGTACGTACGCATTTTCGGTCTTTTAAATGGCCCGTCAAATATATTCTATTTGCCAAACGTACACATAATACACCACAACATTTTTAAATTCTAGTCTGAAATATAAAAAATTAGGTTAATGCTGAATTCCTCAAACTCCAAATGCCTTAAAAATATAACAATCTTTTTACCTTTCTCTTTCATCCATTCTATGGTTATAATTGGAAAAATACATTTTTAATACGAACAAAATAACATGCACACAGAGTGAAGTTAAATCATTGAAAAAATAGTAACATAGTGCTATTTAATAACAAATTTATCAGTAATGCACAAAAAAGTATAATATGTAATCATAATTTGACTTTAACTATTCATTAAGGAACGCTAATTAGCATTAGCATGTCAGAGGCCCGAGACAACGAGACGGAACCGAAGAATGAACGAGCAGAAAGCGAGCCAGGCTCGGTATTCCTCGTCTCAGACTGCACCACGACGTCATAGATATGAGCCAATCAATACCAACGAACTTCAAAAGCGGCTCTAGGGGCCGGCTTAAAACAAAGAAATTACTTATTAGCAATACAATAGATTTTTCAACCAAATAGTTGAATGTTCAACTTACAAAGACGAATTTATTCGAGGATAGTTGAAATCTCAAACTTAAAAGCTCAATACAGAACAATCAGATAATTTTAAACTAACGAAGATGCAGTTTCGGCTAGATAGTAGAAAATAAAGAAATTACTTTTTGTATTTTTCACCAAACAGTTGGTCCTACGAACAAAGATTTGAATTTGCAATCAAGGGAGCAAAATATTGGTACTGAACTTATATAGATGTGACTAACGTGCAATTATAATCAAACTCATGTTCTTTTGAATTTAAAAGAATTCCATAAAGTTTATAAGAACTCCAGGTGATTTTTAACGTATTCCGAATGAATTCCAAAAATGAAAACAAAACAATGAGTTGTTTTAAATTCAAACAGAATGAGCCTCAACCATTTTTAACCTGACATTTTTATGGCACAAATTTCCTTACTGAATCCTTTACTTATGTTTTGAAAGAATTCTATACCAAAAAGGCAAATAAAGTATCAAGCTTTTGTGAAGTGTGTTCAATAAGAAACATTAATCTTCTATCTCTATTCACAGAATTAAGTACGCAGTCAAGCAGAGATAGCCTTCATACTCCCCGAGCGGTCCACTGTGGCTATTCTCCTTCTCGTCGTATACCTCACGGGTGGCCGCCTTCACCTATAGTATTTGGATATGCACTTGGACAACTTGGATACATACGCCTTATTCCCCGCACAAATCAAAACCTACGATTCGAATTTCGCAGATACTTTTTTCCAGCTGGTAAACAAATTAGGCTGCGAACAGAAAAAACTAAGTATATTCCCATGCCAAACCAAGAACATATTGTATTGTCAGCACCAAATGGTGATATTTTTGCTACATTAGAGTATAGCGGGATTCTTCGTGGAATATATACGACAAATAAAGCTAAATCGAGAATTAGATTGAATATGATAAGCGAAACAGTTGATACTTTGACCCGAGACGAAATTCGAGATTGTCCAGTGGGCGAATTTTACCCAATCTTCCCCAAAAATTTCATTAAAGCTTCGGCAAATAACGATTCACTACAGTCCGAATGGAATCCAAATTGCGAACGTAACCCTGGTTCTTCTTCTTCTGACAGACAACATTTACTTGACCAGACTTCTCCTCAGGATTCTCCTCTTCATGCCGAAATCAGGTCGCCTCCTGGGTGGCCGCCTTCACCTATAGTACTTGGTTATACACTTGGACAACTTGGATACATTCGGCTCATTCCGCCCACAAATCAGAAAGTACGATTCGAATTTCGAAGATACGTTTTTCCTGCTGGTAAACAAATTAGGTTGCGCACAGGAACGCACTATATTCCCGTACAAGCCCAAGAACATATTGTGTTATCATCATCCAATGGTGACATGTTTGCAATATTAGAGTATAGGGGAATTCTTCGTTCAATATGTACGACAAATGCAGATAAATCGAGAATTAAAATAAATATGATAAGTGGCACAGTTAATATTTTGACCCCAAATGAAATGCGAGATTGTCCAGTGGGCGAATATCACCCAATCTTCCCCCACAGTTTCATTAAAGCTTTAGCAAACAACAATTCACTACAGTCTGAATGGAATCCCAATAGCGAACGATACCCCGGCTCTTCTTTTTCTGACAGAGAACATTCACCTGAACGGACTTTACCTCAAGAGCTTCCTCTTCGTGCCAGGTCCAGGGCCTCTTTGGAAAGGCCTTTTTCTGTTCAAATACTTGGATGTGCAATAGAAGAACTTGGCTATGTTCGGCTTATTCCTTGCACTAACCAGAACAAGCGATTTGAATTTCGAATATACGCTTTTTCTTTCTATGAACCAATTCGAATGCGAATAGATCATACGTACTATGTGCTTGGACTAAACCAAGAATACATTGTATTATCAACACCCAGTGGTGACGTTTTTGCAATATTGGATTATAGTGGGACTCTGCATGGAATATATAGGACGGATGAAAATAATTCGCGAATAAAAATAAATATGATGAGCGGCGCAGTTGATAATTTGTCTGCAGATGAAATAAGGTGTCCAGTAGGAAGAAATCACCCAATCTTCCCAAACAGTTTCCTTAAAGCTTTTGCCAATTACGATTCACTATAGTCAGAATGAAATTTCAATATCAAACGCTAGACTGGTTCTTCCTCTTGTGCCAGACAAAATTGACCTGCCCGGACTTCTCCTCAGTAGCTTCCTTTTCATACCAGGTGCAGGTCTCTGACGGGCAGGACTTCTTCTCATGAAGTACTAGGATATGCGCTTACACAACTTGGATATACTCGACTTATTCCCGAGAAAAATCAGAACCAGCAACCCGAGTTTTGCAGATACAATTTTCCCGTTGATAAAGAAATTCGATTGCTTGTAGGAAATTTAAAATTATTATCACGCCAAACCAAGAATATATTGTGTTATCAACATCCAATGGTGACGTTTTTGCAATACTGAAGTATACTAAGATTCTTCGTGAAATATATATGACAGAGAGATATCATTTGCGGATGAAAATAACTACGATAAGCGGTGATCTTAAGAATATGACATCAGATGAAATGAACGAATGTCATGTAGGCAGAAGTTACCCAATCTTCCCTCACCTTTTTATAAAAGTTGTTGCTAATTGCGATTCACTGCAGACTTGTATAATCAATATGAAGAAAAAATTGTGAAATAAACTATAATAATCCTTTTAGCCTGAAGTTGGATCAAAATTAAATTGAAACTTTAAAACATCAGTGTATTTTTTTCTTCGGATTTTCACTTGAATTGCTATTTTTGGAAATTTTATGTCAACATAAATAACGAACTTTCACGTGCCAGATTACAATTTTCAATATTAAAAACCTTTGAAGGAGCTCGAATTACTATAATGTACCGGAGTTTCATCCTGTGAAATTAATTTTATTAATTTGTTCAATTTTGTGGAATCATCATTACCATCAGATTTATTCAAGATGTTTCCATTTTTACTGCCCTGTTACCGTTGAATCTCGTCGATAAAAAGTGTTTTCTTTTGAGTAACTGACGGCCCGACTCTAGTTTTGGTTCTAATGTATTCAAATTAAAAGAAAATGAAATAGACAACAGATAGTAAAATTCCAAAGGATTCAAGAAAACACAATCGCTTTCATATTCGACTCGCCATAACTTCTAGCTACCGTCAGGTTTACCCCTTTCGCTGGACCATTGCACTTGGTTGATAACTGCACTGGGACCGATTGACCGTTTCTATGCTGGGTCCAGTAAGCTGATTCGCAGAATCTAAACATCCTTGACGGTGGAAAACGATCTCTGCTCGTTTCGAATTTAAATGGCTACACGCCTGTACGCCGGTATGTCACTTAAATTCGCGCTCTGTCTTCCTTCGACTAAGGATCCCAAAGTGTCATACGTCCGTCCATGATTTTGTATGTTTGAGTCAATTAAATTTGTCAAATTAGGTGCGATGATGCTATCATTGGATATCGTGGTGGTTCGTCTGAACTTGGTAGAAACGCCTGTCCATTCGTGCAGTTTGAAGGGCGACGTCCGTTGATACCTAATCAAAAATAAGGCATCGGGTCGGACTACCGTTTGAAAATGTCGTTCCTGGCGAATGTCTAAATTTAATTATTGATGAAGCCGCGGCCCAGCTCAGTTCCGTGTGAGGAAGGGCATTTTTCCAAGTATTTTTCAGATTTTAATTGGATGCTTATTGTCAAGCGACAATTTGGAAAGGAACCATGGAAGGAAGCGTATTAGGAATCGCTGACTTCTAAAAAATGCTGACTGTCATAACGTGACTCAAAGATACCTTTGACTCCATACATTTAATATTTTTAAATTATAACTTGAATTTGATTGACTATAATTATTAATTGTTTTCTATTCAGTTAATTATTATTGGTCAGATCAGCTGTTCAAATAAATCGGTTCCTCACATAGAAAGGACGCTTGGAGATAAGAAAATGCACCTACCAGGACGGAGCGTAACAAACCAACCCTGGAAATTGTTGTTATTGTCCTTGAAAACGGGGTGAAAATGACCATTCCTCTCCAATCCCATTCTTTAAATTTACCATATGGATAATATTGAATGTAAATTTTTCTTTAAGTGGCTACTGACAGCCTTTTTGTTTCAATTAATATTAGTATTTAATATTTGTTCCTGACTTGCATTAATTATCAACTGACTAAGTAAAAAATTGTCAACAAGTAAAAAAAATCAGAAACCCCGCAACTTTCTAGAAATTATTCAAGGAAAGATGACTATGAACAATAATCAATTATTTAAACGGCTATGTTTGTCAACTTACATTAATTATTACTTCAGTAATTAAGTGAAAAGTTGACAAGAAGCAAAAAATTTCAGAAAAAACCACATCTAGCATTAATATGGGAGAAAAAAGTTAAATTTAGAAAATAGAAAATAGTTAAACTTCAATAACTGTTATCAAACTTCAAGTGAAAAGTGAAAAATTAATTAATAGTAAATTGTATAAAAAATTAATTGTAAGTGAATTTTATTAACAATAATGATGAATTGTTAAAAAAAATTCTATTTTTTAAGAAGAAATAAGTATCACCTTACTCTAATTAAAAATTGGACACGTAGACATTTTTTTTTTAAACATCAACTTTCTCACTCTATACTAAGAGAAAATTGCTAAAAACAATAATAATTTGCTTAAAAATCTTATCTAAACATCTAATCATCAGCATAAAGTAGTATTTTTTGTATTAGAAACAATCCGTATTAAAAAAAAACGGCAAACAATCATAATTAGCGCCAAAAACTCGAAAAACCCATTTTTTCACTTATTCGTTTTTTGGGACCCAAGGGGGTGATATTTAAAAATTAATATTTTATTCGTGTTCTATGGCTGATTTTGAAGAAATTTTCAGTTTTGACTCAATTCAGCTGATATTGACGATTCTGAATAAAATGGAGGAAAACGTCTTTTTTCTTATGGGAAATACGTGCCAAACTTCATGTGGCTTGCGCTACCTCTAAATATAATTTTTGTTTGGAAACACAATATTGAATTTACTTTTTTGTGGATTTAAGAAATTTTTTGTGCGATTTGCACTAAAATCCGAAAAAATAAATTTCGAACCACCTACTAAAAAATTCTATTATTATCTTTCCAACATATGCAAAAAACCAAAAACATCTAGGTCCGACGACATAGCGCCGCCACCAAGGCAAAGTGAATAATGGAATACGCCAATTTCTTTTTACTTTTACTTTGCACCTGTTTCGTTAAAAGTACTAGGGTTGGATTTTAGGGACTGCCTAATATTATAACGTGATTAAAAATATAATTCATTTTTATCAATGCGAATTTTGTGAGTATTTCCGATTTGAAAACATATTGATAGTTTCAAATAGAGAATCTTTGCAACTGTTTCGTATATACGATACCTTGCTGTATATGAAAATTGACGGATGTGAATTGTTAGTTGCAAAATATCAGAATTTTCATGACATCACGCTTAAATTTTATTCGATGATGATTGTGATATTTGCCAATTATATTTAATGAATAGGTTTCAAATTCATCCTGAAAAGCTGGAGTATCCATGAGCATGTTCTAAATCACGGGAACAGAGGTCTATTTTCAGAAGAAAATTCATTTCAGGAATTGAAATTACTTTTTAAATATTTTTGAATTTATTTTGAAATGCTCATTCCTAAAATAAAACGAGCTTTATAAAAAATTAGAAACATGGTTCTCCCCACGTGTTTGTGGCAGTAATTTTCAATTTCAAAGCGTTTAAGAATATGTAAATTCTCTTCTTCCACATAAGACCAAATTGTAAATTTTCAATAAATTTTTATTAATAATGTATTGTTTTATTCTATGTTCGATTCTCTTCTATCTGCAACGTTTTTATTCACACTATTCACATTTTTGTATAAATTTTGAACTTATATATTATATATTACGTAGCCCTAAAAAAATTAATATAATCTTACGAATAAATCTTGAAGAACAAGAAAAAAATCTTCCTCAGCCCACACTCGAACCGAAAACTACCCATGAGAGGATCGTTAACCAATTACGCCACCGAGAAGTCAGCAGATATTTTCTTGTTCTCCAAAGCTACCTTTTTACACAGAAGTACTATACGTATTTTGCCACTACGACAGATGTACTCTTTTTAATCAATGTAGGTTTAATCTAAGTGATATTTGGAAGATGTGATTACCATTAATAGATTTGAAAGTTTAAGTTTCTTAATTTTTGATTAATATAAGTTTCGATTATAAAACGATTACTTCGGTAAGAATCCGGGGTGAGGCAGATTTTTTTCTTGTTCGTCTAAATTTGTTTGTCCGAAGTAACTGTTTTACTATCGAAATTAATATTAATTAAAAATTTAAAAACTCGGACGTTATAATCTATTAATGGTTATAACAGCTTCCAAATATTAATTAGATTTAAAACTGTTGAAACATTACCAATTACAATCAATACCTTTGTGATAAAAAGTTAATAATTATATCTCCGAGGGACAATCTTAAAACTAATAATGTCGTCATCTCACATATATGTGAGATAACGACTACTTACGCATATATTTGTACTCTGATGCTGCAACGGAATATTCTTTAGTAACGTTTGTTAACCCGCTTATTCACTGAAGCATTAATCAGTTTTTCCTCTACATTGTGAAAATGAGGAACGCCATCTTTAATTCTATTGGTGAATAACTAATATAATATATCTATCATTTTTATTATATTTTATATAATACATGCATGCATACGGCCATTTCTCAGGCGCGTGAAGCGAAAACAAAGGCTCTCTTTTCAGCTTATATTCATATAATGGCCAATTTCATATTGATGTCGTCAGAAATTAAAATGTCATAGTAGTGTTGCCGCCTCGTCTCATTCTTCCTCGTCTCGTGGCGTCCTTTGTCGTTCCTCGCCTCGGTTCTTCCGAGAAATGCGACATATGTGCGCTAGCAGAGCAGGCAGCTCGCGGGATCGTTCTTCTGCCACTGTAAAGAGCTAATGCTTATTAGCGTTCTTCAATGAATACTTAAAGTCGAAATCTGATTACATAATATACCCACATAAAACACTTCCCGAAAGAACCTCGTCTTTTCTTGGGACTTGGTCCACGTGGCCGGACGAAACAGCTGTCCCAGGTTTAGACCTACACTCAGTCCTATGTTCATGTCCGTCTGCATTTTTTTATCAAAAAAAAATTGAATTCCTTTTTACGTAAGATTGTCGAAGAATGTAATATTGTTAACAAAATTAGTATTAATTTAAGAATTGATTCCAAAATTGATGATTTCAGAAAATTGTATAAAAATGTTATTTCATCATACCAAAAAGTGACAAATGATTTTATTTTATTTTTCAAATATTTCTCCTATTATC
>CAKNWW010350427.1:23829-37522 GCA_932074435.1 Andricus kollari | reverse complement strand
CTCGTGACGCCATTTCTTAAAATCTTATAATCAGCATGTACTTCTAGATTTCCTACTCTCTTCCAAGTCTTGTACACACGGTTTCGTTCCTTTATCATATTCCTGATTTCGTCCGTCATCCAGGCGCAAAAACTTTTTTGTGATGGGATAAACAAGCATAAAGGTGCAAATTCATCCAAAGCTACATCTAGGATATTACTGATGAAAATTTGTTTCTCATTTACAGAGAGATAACCCTCAAATGTACTCCAATCCACAGACTGCAATTTATTCAGAAAGGCACCCTCATCCATATTACGAATATCACGATATGTTTTGCGAACTTGAGAAGAAATACTAAATTTCCAAGCATATTCAATTGCGATGAGTTCATGTCCTGCTACAAATGGCACTACTGATTGATAAGTTGAGGATACTTGAATGATGCGAATACCGTATTACAGAAATGCGGCTCATGAGTTTCTAAAGGGAAACATAACGTTTGAAGAATTTGCAGATTATATGCGAAGTATCCGCTATCAGTAATTTAACTTAAAACATATGTGAAAAAATGAAACAATGTTTTGATCCGAAATCGGAAGAGCAGATGTATATTATTGAATAGAATAAATATGTACCCTAAATATGTACTTGAAAAAATTCTGCATAAACAAAATTTCTCTTCTAATAGAAAATTCGGATCCTTATTGGAACAATTTTCATCAGTATTTCAGCAGTTTAACCTAATTGCATTGGTCAATATATAAAAATAGAAGATCTGGAATTTAAATTTCATTTTTAGCTGCTGCGACAAGGTCTGCGAAGTTGCGAATCTGGAATATTCAGCATTTCTCAAAGTTAAAAAAAATAACGTCGACACAAAATGATAGGCAACGCTTTTATTCTTCCACTTTCTTTTGCATTCACTTTCCTTCTACGTCAATCGCGCCAATTTTTAGACATACTTTTTTATTTCGTTTTATTTGGTCCTCTAGCACCTTCTCTATGTGTACACAATTTTTCGATACCGTCTTCGTAATATTTCATTTAAATTATTTTATTCTTGAAAGATTAATTACCTGTTGTGATTCCTAAAAATGTTAAGATTGCTCAATGTTTGATTTGCACTCGCTTCTGAATTGTTTGCTGCCTCGGCTATAAACTTCCTTACGTCTAAATTATAATTATCACGCAAAAGCCGTATCATGTTTGTTTAAATTGAATCCATAATTACGTTCCTTGATAAGTTATTGTATAAGCTCTTTAGATTGTATAAATATCTTACATCAGTGAGACTGTTAACAAAATTCTGCTTGAATATTTTTTCCCTGTTTCCAGAAAATGCGGATTCTTATTGGGACCCTCTTCATCAACCTATTGGTTATTGACTCTAATTGTATTGGTAAATATATAATAATATCATCTCGGGAATCTAAATTTAATTTTGCGCCTCTGCCACATTGATCGCGTAGTTGCGGATCTGAAAAATTCAGCATTTCGTACAGACAGAAAATACCTCGATATATTCATCGTAAAACGAAAAAACTTATGTTCTCACAGAATGTGTTGCTTAACCAATTTGATCCCGAAATTGAATCAAAATGAAATGCACCATATTCCCTTGTTAGTGTCTTTATCCTTAATTCCTGTCTTAGATCCTTTCCATAGATTCTTCTATCTTTTTTGTTACCATTCGCAGACTTTGCACTGTCTGTTCTGTTTCTTTTACCAATACAACCCTTCCCTTACCTCATTTCGCAATCTAAATGATGCTTTTTTTGTCCTGCTTACTCTTTATTGATTTTCTAACTGTTTTTTGTGGTAATCTCTCATATTTATATTAATTAGCATTCTTTTTCTCTTTTCTCTGATTCCTTATAGTTTACCCCAGTTCCCTCTACTATACCTCTGAATCTAAAGAACCCCCTTCTTTCTGATTCGCATTTGGTTAATTCCTATGCTTTACGTCTAACTTCTCCTATCTTCTCCAATCACTTTTTCGCTATCTCACCCACCCCCCTTCTTCAGTCTCTCAGCTTTCCGTAAAACGTTTACCATATATCCATGCCTTCACCAATCCATTTCTAGCGTCCGCCTTATATATCGTTTTTGTATCCTTTTAATCTCTTTCCTATTCTTCGGTCTCCCTATGATCTCCATTTTGGTATATCTCAAAAATTGAAACTTCTTTACTTTTTCTTATGTTACTCCCTTTTATCGTCCAGTTCGCTGTTCACCTTCACAGAGAGGGAATCGCAAAGTGTAATTAGGCTCATCATTTCTTTAAAAGTCTGCGATCACCACTATATAATAAACTTCAAGTTATATCTTTTATTTCTCAAACCTAACTCCCTCCAACCCTTTTCTATTTTCTTCTTTTCAGTTTAAGATTATTATATTTAATAAAAGAAGGCTGAGAGGACAACTTCCAACTCGTCTCTAACCGCCTCCGTTTTGCACCTTCTCATTCTTTCCCAGCTTTCTCTTTTACCCTTTCGAGCAAATCCGTAGTAGTAGTACGTAGGAGATAGTAAGTAGGGAAGGGAAAGTTATGGAAGTTATGATATGGGAATTTTGATAAGAAAGTAGGAAAGGGGTCGAGAAAAAGTGAAGGGAGCATAAATAGTGGACGAGACGGGAAGAAGAAAAGAGGGAGTTATGGTGGGGAAAATGTAAGAGGAGGTATGACGAAAACTAGAAGGAATAGGAGGGTGGATATGAGAACCAAGAAAAGCAAATAGGAAGCCGCTGAAGGTGTGCAAGTGAAGAAATTGGCAATTCCTGAATATGATAGAATCGAAAAGGACAACATAAGTTAGAAGATTGCCAGATTGGGAGAGATAGAATAGAAGGCAGATTTAAGCGAGCTCATTAACATTTTAATAGCTTACCTTTTTATTCTTATTTCATGTATTGAAATTAAATTATTTCTCTTTTTGCCTGCAGTGCCAGATTAATATGCTAGAATATTCCAGCGCCATAGACGTCTTCAACCTGTTAGTCATGGTATTCGTTATTGGGGATTAATACCTGGTTTGACTATACCAATAAATCCTTCTACTTTTCAACGACTTCAAGTAAAACAGAGTGGTTTCATTATTGGAATAAGATATAATGGACCCCTTTTTCCAATATACGATGAACATAGAGAACCGGTTATTGTAAACGAAAATGGCATGGGTAATACTCGTTTAACAATAGAGGAAATGATGCGAATTCCGTATTACAGAAATGCGGCTCATGAGCTTCCAAATGGAAATATAACGTTTGAAGAATTTGCAGGTCATATGCGAAACATCCGCTATCATTAATTCAAGTTGAGACATATGTAAAAAATACAACATTGTTATGTTCCTAAATCGGATGAGAGATAATAATATATATTGTTGAATAAAATAAATATATACCATATTATACCAGAGTTTTTGAGTACTGAATTTATAGAAAAATTATCTTAGTCCTGTTTATGAAGAACAGCGACAATTCAAAAAGATCGAACAATGAGTCGAAAGATTAATGACATTATGTATAGAAGTTGTAATTCTTAAAAATGTAAAAATTGCTCAATGTCCCATTTGTGCTTGCTTCAAAAGTTGTTTGCTATCTCAGCTATAAATTTCCTTCCTTTTAAATAATAATTAATTAAATCATATCTTCTAAAGTTTAATCGATGAGAACGTTGCAAAATAAGTTAGTGTAAAATCTCTTTAGATTGTATAATTATCGTACGCTAGTTCTTATATTTTACGCCTTCGAAGTGGATGAAACTAGGTACACGAGGTACACAGGCACACGATGTCCGAAGACCAACCCACTGATCGCGGGTTGGTCAGTTGTTTGCGAAACTTCATGAAGGTACTGTCAGATTCGTCAGTCAGAGATTGATTCCGATCTAGTTTAAAAGTTCACAGACTCGGCAAGCCAACCATCCGATCGGATCAAAGATACAAGAAATCTCAGATAAAGCAGCCCACTTAGTCACCACAGTCAGCTCTGGTGGTGGTTGAATCTAAAAAGGGAAGAAATCAGAAGTTGGTCACCACAAGATCTCCAATGCTCTGAAAGTGGGATCCTGATTAAAAGAAAATAAGTAGAAGTTTCTCTGAATTCAGGTCCCCTAGACACATTTTCACAACCCCCCCCTTTTTAAAAAGAGAGATCTGCTAAGTGTAAAACCTTTAAATGATGTTAGTCCTTAACGACAAGACCATGGTGGAATATAAAAAGTGAGTCGAGACATGACTATGGCTTTGACTAAAACTTTTACCTCAGGATTGATGCGAGCACATACTTTGATGTTCACAATACCTCTCTTTGGTATGGATCGATGGGTTCAGCAAAATTCCACCTTTTCTATAAAAAACTTGCCATATGTTCAATGAAACGTCACATGCCGTTGAAAATCCGCTTAGTTGAAAAGAGTGTAGGGTCTTCTGGGAGCAAGTGTATGATGATATTTATCAGCTGAATGAAGACGATTCAGATATGTAACTTTTTCGCAACATTTGCTAAAGTCAAATGTTGTAAGGCCCAGAGGAAGTGCATGACTACCAGAAGTAAGGTCAACCACCTTTTATATATGGGCGACCTTAAACTCTCTGCTTCTTCAAACGGGGACCTTATCATCCTTGCGGCAGCGGCAAATAGGTACTCTAAAGCGATTGCCATGAGCTTTGGAGTGGACAAGGGTGCGTGTGTAAGAGTGTTCATGTCGTAAAAACGGCCCATCAAAAAAAGGTATCCCCAAATTTTCAGAAAAATTTGGGCTTTCCATTTATCACGTTCGGTGCAGTAAAATGGAACGCCGAAGAGTTGAAGCAACTTGACCAAATCACACGCAATATGATGAAAAATTATCGAATTCATCATCCTAGATCGTTTGTAACTCTAATATGCCTCCTTTGAGATAAGGGGGTAGACATTTTCTGAGCTTGGAGTGTCTTCATCGAAAAATGGTTCTGGCTACAGCCTGTTCAGCTCTTAATAGCACAGATTCTCTTATGCGTCTCGTACATCAGCATGAAGTCGTCAGTGCTGCGACGTTTCTACACCGTGCCGCAGATAGAACCGCAGAGGAGCTTTATCTCCCATTTGATTCCAGCTGCACTACACATGGCCTACCATCACTAACACCTTTGGTGATCAAAAGCTGAAAAGCCTCTTCACGGTAAGTTCTACGGCATTATTCGTAAACAAGAGCTACCAGCAGGTTTGTCCAACATGTTTCTTAAGTCTGCTTGATTGAGATCGGAGACTGAGGGATGTTCGTTTGGCCTGTCACGAGAGCGTTATAAAAACCCTAGTTCACAGCAAGCGTGTAACGAATCTACCTGTAGGCGGTACCAGCTGCCGAGCGTGCAAGAAAGAGCCAGAAACACTTGGACATGTTCTGAGTGGATGCTCGAAGTATGCACGCTTCGCGTAAATAGTGAGACACAATGCAAGTAGGTGAAAGAGATGAAGTAGGTGGAGGAGATATGAGGAAGTGAGGATAAAGAATTCCAGGCAGTTAGGAGAGAGGATGTGATATGATGTGATGTGGGGAAGTGGTAGTAGAGGAAAAGTGGAGACGCAGAGAAAGAAAAGTAGGCAAGGGAAAGTACAGGAGGTTACCACAGGAGATGTAGGATAGGGAAGTAGGAAAGGGCTCGTAAAGAAGTTAACTGAACGTAAATAAAGGACGGAATAGAAAATAGAAAAGGAAGAGTAGGGGTGGTTAGCGCGAGAAAGTAAAATAAGGTATTAGGTGAACTAGGGAGGTTGTAGGAAATGGCTTCTCAAGGCTAGTATGTTGGGCAGTATGTAACGGAGAGTACAGGAGGGACAGTTGGGGAAGGAAATCAAGATAAGTTTGGAAAAAGGGAAAAGGAGACGAGAATCATTGGAAGTGAAGAGAATGGCGTAGAACAGATGCAGGCCGGGCAGAAGGGAGTACATGAAGGGAAGGAGAATAATGGGCCAGTGAAGGGTAAGATAAATATAATTTTATTATAGGTAACATGTTTTAACTCAAACAAATTGACGGCTAGATTCTCTAGATATGAAATTCCTAATGATATAAAAAAATACTTATTGAAATTTAATTATTCTTGAAAGATTAATGATTTTATGAATTAAAATTGTTATTCTTAATAATTTTAAGATTGCTACATGATTAATATATACCCGATTCTAAAGTGTTTTAGTTTCTCAGCTATAAATTTTCTTCTGTTTAAATTATAATCAATTACGCAATATGTTTCGTGTATCATTTCTTCTAAAGTTTAATCGATGATAACGTTGCAAAATAAGTTATTGTAAAACCTCTTTATATCTTATGATTATCGTACATCACTTCTTATTTTGTACACCCTGGCTCCATGTATGGAACCACGTTTATGAATTACAAATATTTGAAAAAGTAAAACATCAGCCAACGAATGACACATAAATGAATTCTAAATGCACTTGTAGAAAATTATTTAGTGTACCATAACTCTCAACAAAATTCTGCGTAAATAAAATTTCGCTTCTTCTAAAAATTGCGAAACCTTATTAGGGAAATTTTAATCAGATTATTAGCAGTTCACTCTGATTGTATTGGTAAATATATAATAATCTAAGTTCTAGAATTTTAATTTAATTTTTTCCTGTTGCCACATCGTTTGCGCAATTGCGAATCTGGCAATCAGCATTTCTTAAAGTTAAAGAAAACTAGCTTCAGCATATTTATCGTAATACGTAGAACAGAAGTACTCACAGTAAATGCCAGGTAATCAATTAGATCTTAAAATTGATTCAAAATTATATGCCACGCTTTAACTATAGGGTGCCATTTTCTGCATTTACTTTTTCATTTTGCCTCATTCGTTGCTCTAGCCCCTTCCAGTTCTTGAATTCACTCCTCACCTACTCCATCCTTTCTTAAAGTTTTTACTATTTTCTCTTGCCATCTTCCATGGTTTGATTCGTCAATCACCTCTATTTTTCTAATAATTGTGCTTCCCTGTGTCTTTTCTCGAATTCTTTATAGTTCACTCTCCATTCTATATTCCTAGACCTAAAGAACTCCCTTTTCTCGTTTTCCTATCTTGTTAATTCTTGAGCCCTCCCTCTCCTTTTTTCTTCCAGCTCCAATAATGGTTTGCTAAGTTATTCGCTTTTCCTCTTTTAGCTATCCCTTACACTGCTATGCACTATTTCCTGCTATAACACTTAATTTGACTTAAATATTTGACTATTATAGTATGAACTCTTTCGCTTACGCATCTACTACCTAAGGCTTATCTATTATTTACAATATTTACATACTACTTATATCTAATTCCTCTGTTATTTAAAATCTTTCCTTCTCCATGCCTCTTCCTCCTTCCTTCTCTTCTTCTCCATTCTACCCAACACTCCCTTCACCCATGCTACTGCCCTTTTGTCTCTCATTTCACGTATCAATACCTCCATGCTTATTTTACTCCTTTCCACCTCTACGTACTCCTCCAACCAGTGCTCCACTTTTGCATACCCCTTCCCACACAGTTCACACGTGGTTTTTTCCCTAGAGAGCCAGAACCTATTAAAATCCTCCATGCAACAACATCTCATCCTCGGTATAAGCTTCTGACTTCCTTTCTTTGCTTTCTCACAGAAATATTGCACTCTCGCCCTTGGCATAATCCACACATGGTTCCCGTTAAACCTTCATTCTCGTATTCTCTCTTCCCCTGCAGTCTCCTTTCTCTCTCCATGCAGTTTTGCTTAACCAACTCATATACGTTTCTTCCTCGTGCATCCTTTTCACTTCATCCATCTGTAGTCCATTTGTTCTGAAATACCTTTTCTTTCGGCTTCCATCCTCCCACCCCCTCTACTGTTCTCCTTCTTTTACAAACACTCTCCCCGTCTCCCTGATGACAATATAATTAGGCGTGTTCCTTGCCAATTCCAATGTCCACTTTACATACCTCTCCAGTGTCCTATTTAACTCTTCACCTTCCTTCCACCCCCATACCTCTGCTCCATACTATAGCACACTCATCACTATTCAGTCGAACACTTCCATTCTCCTTTCAAAATCATCTGCGAATAACTTCTTTCCTAACCCCCATACCTGCCTCATTACCACATTTGCCGTCCTCACTCTCTCTCTTTTATGTGACCATCCACTTCACCATTCCTCCGAAACACGAAGCCCAGATACAGAAATTTCTTCACCTCCTGCACCGCCAATCCCTTCCACTACCACTGCCCTCCCTTATTCCTCCCACCTCCTTTTCTAAACACCATAACCTTGCACTTTTCCGCATTCAGCTCTAACCTATTCTTATCCAAGTATCTTCTCAATCTTTTCATCGTCTTCTTTAAGGCCTCCTCACTTCTAGCCAGCATCCCTTGGAACCGAAGGAAACGCACCTTTCAGATTCACGAAAAATGCGTGCACTCTCAACCCCTTTTTCGTTAATTCTCTATCCACCACGTGCTGCAGAACGTAGATATTGTCGATAGTACTCCTACCCGTCCTAAAGCCCACCTGCGTCTCCGGAAATATTCCTTTCCCCTCGACATCCCTCTGTCTCCTTTCTTATACAGTGGCACTATTAACCCTTCTCTCCATCCTCCTGGGAATCGCTTCCCCTCCATACTTTCTTCACGACCTTCTTCAGTCTCTCCCTAACCTCTTGTGTACCAAAGAGCCAAGCTTCGTTCTCTACCCCATTTAGCTTGGCTGCTTTTGTCCTTCTTAACTTCCTTATCTGCTTCTCTATCTCCTCATCATCCAAGTCCTCCATATCTGCCTCTCGCGTTCTTCTTCTCCCACCATCCCTCTTCCTTGAATCTGATCCCTGAAATGATTCTTCAAAAAACTCCCTCCACTCCTCCCTAACTATGTACTCTTATCCCCACTATACGCTTTCTAAGCCTATTTATTATCTTCCAAGCATCCCCCTCTGTCTTAACATTTCCTAATTCCTCTTCGAAATCTTTTTGCTTTTGAACGTTCATTTTTTCGATTAGATAATAAAATGTAAATTTTTTTAATCTGAATATATGTGAAGAAAAAAACCTAAGCTTTTTTCAGAAATAAGGACCCAAAGTACAAAAAAGTCTGAAATAATTGTTTAAAAATAAAAATTAATTAGTCATAGCTGTGTATGTGCATACAATTTTTCGATACTGTCTTCGTAATATTTCATTTAAATTCGGTTATTCTGGGAAGATTAATGACCTTATTTATTGCTTTTAAAGTTGTTAGCTGTCTCAGCTATAAACAACCTTACGTTTAAATTATAATTATTACGCAAGAGCCGTATCATGTTTGTTAAAATTGAATCCATACTTACGTTCCCTCTTCATCAACCTATTGGCTATTTACTCTAATTGTATTGGTAAATATATCATAATATCAGGCCGGGAATTTAAATCTAATTTTTCGCCGCTGCTAAATTCATTGCGTAGTTTCATTATGTATGATTTGTTTCTCCAGACTCTACTAATCCTTGTCAGCTTTTTTATCTCTAATTCCTCTCCTAGATCCTTTCCATAGATGCAACTATATTTTCTGTTAACATTCGCAGACTTTCCGCTTTCTGTTCTTCTTCTTTTCCTAACACATCCTTTCCCTTAGCTCATTTACCAATTTAAATCATGCTTTTCTTGTCCTGCTTCCTCTCTATTGATTATATAAATATTTTGGTAGTCCTTTTATTTATCATTTAACACATTTATCATATTTTGATTCTTTAATCATCTCTCATATTTCTGTCAATTGTCTTTTATTGTCTGTTTTTCTCTAATTCCTTATAGTATACCCCAGTCCCATTTACGTCTACTTTCTTCTACCTGCTCCAATCACTTTTTCTCTGTCTCACCCACCCACCTTTTAGTCTCTTAGCTTCCCTTCATACTTTTATGTCCTCTTTTCCGATCTAACACTTTATTTGTCAATTTGCGCTCCTTCTCCCACCATATATGATCCCCCCTATGATCTCCATTTTGGTAGGTATATATCAAATATTTAAACCCCTTTACTTTTTCTAACTGCAGTCCCTTTCAGCGTCCAGTTCGCTGTTCCCCTTCACTGAAGGGGAATTGTAAAGTGTAATAAAGCTCATCCTTTCTTTAACCTCTGTAATCACCACTATATAATACACTTGAAATCATATCTTTCATTTTTCAAACCTAACTCCCTTCAACCCTTTTTTCTTATCTTCTTTTCAGTCTAAGATAATTGCCGATAATTGCTCTCATTCCACACTTCTCGCTTTTAGTTCTTTCATTTATGAGATAATGATGATTCGTACTTTCTTATCGAGAGATGAAGTAGTGAATCTAGTGAAGTGGAAGGGTTGGAAAGTGAGGGAGGGAAGGTCGGTAAAGTAGGAAAGTGAGAAGTGGAGAAGTAGGGAAAGTGAGTGGAGGAGATATGGGCAAAGCTCAGGGAGGGGATGTATAGCAGTAAGAGGAGGGGATATTATGTGAGGTGGAGAAGTGGCAGTAGGGTAGGAGAGAATAAGTAGGAAAGGAAAAGTTGTGGAAGTTATGATAGGGGAATTATGGTAAGAAAGTAAAAAAGGGGTCGAGAAGAAGTGCAGGAAGCATAAATAGTAGACGAGATGGGCAGAAGGAAAGTGAGAGTGACGGTGGGGAGCATGCTGAAGTAAGATGAGGTTTCCTGTGAACTAGGGAGGATAGGAGGGAGGATATGAGAACACAGAAAAGCAAATAGAAAGGAGTCGAAGGTGTGCAAGTGGGGAAATTGGCAATACGTGAATATGATAGAATCGGAAAAGACACAGAAGTCAGAAGACTGGCAGAGTGGGAGTGATAGAATAGAAAGCAGATTTTAGTGACCTCATAAAATTTTAGTATGTAACAGAACTTAGGTTTCTATCCTTTCATTGTTTTCATCAGTTCGTTCATATTTCCCACTTTCATTGGGATATTCTTGAATTTTGCTGAAACTATTCTTTTGCTTATATTGACCATCCTTTTTTGCTGTTCTTTTTACCTCTACTTCCTTTTTATCCTTATTTCATGTATTGAAATTAAATCATTTCTGTTTCTTTTCACAGTTACCGGATTCATATGCTAAAATATTCCAGCGCCATAGACGTCTGCAACCTATCAGTCAAGGTATACATTATTGCGGATTAGCACCTGGTTTGACGGTGAATACGTGAATATGATAAGATCGGAAAGGACAGCATAAGTTAGACGATTGCGAGAGTGGGAGTGATAGAATAGAAGGTGGATTTTTGCGACCTCATTGATCCTCCTTACACTGAACGCTAGTTTCTGGCTTAAGCTGCTTAAGTGGGGATAAATGTGAATGTGGCCTAATTCTGGAGCATGGGAGGAAGTAGAGAGCAAACTTTCAGTCTCTCTCCCCCTCATGCGCTAAGGTTACGTCTCAGTTAAGCCTATCCCCACTATGCCACCACTTAAGCAGTTTAGGCCTGCGAATAGCGTACGGTGTAAGGAGGCTCATTAACATTTTAGTAGGTAACAAAACATAAGTTTCTATCCTTTCATTATTTTCATCAGTTCGTTTATATTTCAAACTTTCATTGGGATTGTCTAAACTTTTCCTTAAACTATTCCTCTACTTATATTGACCATCCTTTTTTCTGCTCTTTTTACCTCTACTTCCTTTTTATCCTTATTTCATGTATTGAAATAAAATCATTTCTGCTTCTTCTCACAGTACCAGATTCATATGCTGAAATATTCCAGCGCCACAGACGTCTTCCACCTATCAGTCATGGAATTCGTTATTGGGGATTAGTAACTGGTTTGACTATACCAATAACTGCTTCTACTTTTCACCGATTCCAAGTAAAACAGAGTGGTTTCATTATTGGAGTGAGAAATCTGGGACACCTGTTTCCAATATACGATGAACATAGAGAAGCGGTTATTGTAAACGAAAATGGCATGGGTAATACTCGTTTAACAATAGAGGAAATGATGCGAATACCGTATTACAGAAATGCGGCTCATGAGCTTCCAAATGGAAATATAACGTTTGAAGAATTTGCAGATCATATGCGAAACATCCGCTTTCATTGATTCAAGTTAGGAAATATGTAAAAAGATACATTGTTATTTTCATAAATCGGAAGAGTAAATGTATATTATTGAATGAAATAAATATATAACATATTATAACATAGTTTTCTAACACTGAATTTATAAAAAAATTAGCATAGTCCTGTTTATGAAGAACAGCGACCTCCGATGAATCGGCACCTGAAAGAATGTCATCGACGTAAATCTCTTCCCTCAGCAGAGCAGTGGTAAGATGGTATGCGTCAGCATCATCCTCAGCTAGTTGATAAGGAGTTCGTATCGCCAAATGCGGTGATGAAGTGAAACCGTAAGTGACTGTCTTCAGCTAGTATGTACGAACATTCTCGTCCGGGGAAGATCTCCAGAGGACTTTCTGGAAGGTTTGATCCTATGGATGGATGGATTGACATACGACGAAACATCTTCTCTATGTCCGCCGTGCCAATGATTACCTACTCTCCTTGAGTATGAAATAATGTGACAACAAAACTGAAAAACAACGATAAGTGTTCGGTGTCTGCCGTGCTTTGTAAACCCACGAGCGAAAATGGACTTAATCCCTCCTCAAGGATGTGAGCGTACACATCCGCCCCTAGAGTCATCTCCGAACCCCCCCCCCCCTCTTTTGAACGAAGGGGTCCGCTAAGTTCAAACCCTTGAAATGATGCCAGTCCTCAACGACAAGACCATCAGGTGGAATACAAAAAGTGAGCCGAGACATGACTATCGCCTTGAATAAAGATGTCACCTCAGGATTGATGTGAGCGCATACTTTGATGTTCACAATACCTCTCGTCGGTATGGATCGATGGCTTCGACACTTAAAACAATGATGATCGCTGATTGAAGAGGTAGCCGAAGTTGCTGTACCAGTAATTTCGAAATTACTGGTATGATTACGGCTTCCATCATACGGTCAATAGTTCTGGACCTTTCTGTAAGTTCAATGAAACTTCACGTGCCGCTGAAAATCTGCTTAGTCGAAAAAATGTTCAAGTCTTCTGGGAGCAAGTTTATGGTGATATTTATCAGCTAAATAAAGACAATTAAGATAATTCACTTTTTCGCAACTTTTGCCAAAGTCAAATGTTGCAAGGTGCAGAAGAAGAGTGTCCACCAATTACTGCTGAAGAATTGAATGGAGTTATCGTTGGAACTAAGAACTTTCCGGCGGCAGATCCAGATCAAATCAACAACTTTTGGTAGAAGCAGATAATTTCTGCGCACCAACATCTGGTCCGTATATTTACAACTTTCTTAAACTGAGTACAACCCGTCCTACAGTGCTTAGTGAAAGGACACACAGCACTGATCCCTAAGACTGGAGATTTGTAAAATTCAAAGAACTATAGGTCCATAGCTTCTTTAAACACCAGCCACAAGTTATTCACTGGCATCCTCGAAGAGAGGATATTTACATCTATCGAACCGGCATGGAGTGCAGTAGAGGAACAACGTGGGTGCAAAAGAGGGCTGGCAGGTTGCATAAAAGAACCTGTTAATAGACAGGTGATAACAGTCCTAGGTAATAACCTAGGACTCGATCCGGTATCAAAGCAATCTATCCATGGCTTGGGTTGACTACCGTAAGGCATTAGCTAACACAAATCATGAGCTGGTTATCAAGCTGCTTACATGCCTGAAGGTGCATCAAAGAATAGTAAGATGCATG
>CAKNWW010350427.1:0-19370 GCA_932074435.1 Andricus kollari | reverse complement strand
TTTGGCATCAATCTTTCGAGAATATTTAATTTCAATACAAATTTTTTTTTATCATTAATAATTTCATATCTAAAAAATCTTGCCGTCAATTTGTTCACTTCCCATGATTCTCGTCTCCTTTTCCTCTTTCCAAACTTATCTTGATTTCCTTCATTAACTGTTCATCAAGTACTGTCCGTTATATACTGCTCAACATACAAGGCTTCAGAAACGATTCCCTACAACCTCCCTAGTTCACCTTATTTTACTTTCTCATGCTACCTGCCTCTACGCTTCCTTTTCAATTTTTTATGCCGTCCTTTATTTACGTTCACTTCACTCCTTCAAGAACCCTTCCATACTTCCCCATCCTACATCTCCTGTCGTAACCTCCTCTACTTTTCCTTGCCTACTTTTGGTTCTTTATGTCTTCACTAGTAAGACTAGGTAATTTCATTATTGGAGTAAGATTTTCTGGTTTCCTTCGTCCAATGTATGACACAAATCAATACACTTTGCAAACAAGCTTTTCTATCTCTTATATTTTTTTAGCTTCCTTTTTTCTACTCGCAATATCTGTTGCAAAATCCCTGCCGCTTTTTCATTTTTTCTCTTATATGAGCTCTCCCGAACTTATTAAAACCCTCCCTGCATCCAAACCACATCTTCGCTATAAACTCTTGATGCCCTTTCTCTCCTTTCTCACACAAGTACTGCGCTCTCTCCGTTAGCACAATCCACCCATAATTCACCATGAAACTTGACCCTTTTATTCTCTCCTCCCCTTCTGCATTTTCTCTCTCCATGCCATTCTTCTTCATCACCTCATACACCTTTCTTCCACCCATCCTAATGCATACAACTCACTTCATCTCTCTGCAACCCCTTTCTTCTAAAATACCTTTCGCTTGTGAACTCCATCTTCCTCTCGCCTACTCTGTTCTCCTTCTTTTACCAACACTCCATAACCAGCTTACTTCCCCAAACTTCGAAAAAATCTTCCTTAAAATTACTTACCCGACTCCCTGCTAGAATCCCTAAACTCGTTCTCCGCGCCTCTCACCGAACAATATAATTAGGCGTATTTCTTGCCAACCTCGGTATCCACTTTATATACATCTCCTGTGCCCTATTCACCTCTTCACTTTGCTTCCACCCCCACAACACTATTACATGAAATATCACACTCATCACTACCGAGTGAAACACTTTCATTCATCATCTCATCTAAGGCCTCCTCGATTATTTTCCGCAACACTATGTCATCTGTCAGTTCCACAAAAAACGCGAACAATTTCGCTCCCTTCTTCGCTAACTCTCTATCCACCATGTGCAATAATCATTTCCCCTCGAAATCTTCCCGCAGCCTCTCCGCAAACACTATCGCATATACTTAGTACGCCGTATTCATACCTTTCACACCTACCCTTTCCATTCCTTTTTTTTTCTTTCTAAATACCTTCTTTAGCACACTCCCTTTCACATTCTCTTTCAAATCCGTCCATATCTCTTCCACCGTCGACCCTTCAAAGCGTACCTTCCCTAACTGCTTCTGAAACTTCTCTATCGCCTCCCGCGCCTCTTTACCCTCTTTCCCTTCGACAATTCTTCCCCAACTTGCCATCCGCTGTTCTTTCCTCTTATTCACAACTGTGAATAAGAAAAAAAGAAAGAGTCGTATCATGTTTGTTTGAATTAAATCCACATTTACGTTCCCTAATAAGTTATTGTATAAGCTCTTTAGATTGTATAAATATCTTACATCAGTGAGACTGTTAACAAAAATCTGGTTAAATATTTTTTTCTGTTTCCAGGAAATGCGGATCCTTATTGGGACATTCTTAATCAACCTATTGGCTATTTACTCTAATTGTATTGGTAAATATATAATAATATCAGCTCAGGAATCTAATTTTTCGCCGCTTTGTCATTTTGATCCCGAATTTGAATCCAAATGAAATGTAACATTTTTATTTTTTTGTTCCCTTCTTCCTTCACCTCTCTTCTACCTCAACTGTGCCATTTTTTCACATTTAATATTTCATTTTGTATGATTCATTTCTCTAGACCCTTCTCATTCTTTCATACACTTCTTATCCACTTCATCCTTTCTTATCTTTACCATATTCCATTGTCAGCTTCTCTTACTTTTAATTCCTCTCCCACATCCTTCCCACAGATGCTCCTTCCCTTCCTGTAACTGTTCACAGATTTTGCCCTTTTGGTTCTTTTTCTTCCCCCCAACTGTGGTCTCCATTTTTGAAGGTATATCCCAAATATTTAAATTTCTTTAGTTTTTCTAACTTTAGTCCCTTTTATCGTCCAGTTCGCTGCTCCCCTTCACTAAAGGGGAATTTTTAAGTGTAATAAAGCTCATTCTTTCTTTTACCTCTGCGATCACCACCATATAATACGCTTGAAGTTATATCTTTCTTTCCTATCATTGTTTCTATCAGTTCGTGCATATTTCCCAATTTTATTGGGATATTCTTGAATTTTGCTGAAACTATTCTTCTACCTATATTGACCATTCTTTTCGTCTCTTCTTTTTACCTCTACTTCCTTTCTATCCTTATTTCATGTATTGAAATTGAATCATTTCTGTTTCTTTTCACAGTACCAGACTCATACAATACTTCCTTCTACTTTTCACCGATTCCAAGTAAAACAGAGTGGTTTCATTATTGGAGTAAGAAATCTGGGACACCTTTTTTCAATATACGATGAACATAGAGAAGCCGTTATTGTAAACGAAAATGGCATGGGTAATACTCGTTTAACAATAGAGGAAATGATGCGAATACCGTATTACAGAAATGCGGCTCATGAGCTTCCAAATGGAAATATAACGTTTGAAGAATTTGCAGATCATATGCGAAACATTCGCTATCACTAATTCAAGGTAGGAAATATGTAAAAAAATACAACATTGTTATGTTTCTAAATCGGAAGAGTTAATGTATATTATTGAATGAAATAAATATATAACATATTATAACATAGTTTTTTAACACTGAATTTATAGAAAAATTAGCTTAGTCCTGTTTATGAAGAACAGCGACCTCCGATGAGTATTAGTAAATATATGATAATATCAGCTCGGGAATTTCAATTTAATTTTTTGCAATGCTTTTCTCTCAACTTCTTTTCACTCTGAGGTTGATATATTGAATAAAAGTAGGCTGAGAGGCCAACCTCTAACTTCTCTCACCAACTGGAAATCTTCTACTTACGATGCTGTCTTTAGGTCCCCGATGATCGCTCTTATTCCCCATTTCTCCCTTTATGTGATTCGGTGGCTCTCTCTTTTTCTCAACTTCTTTCTTCAACCTCTCTAACAAAATATTTCGATATAAACGAAAAAATATTAGCATTAGATGCAATCTCCTATAATATTTAACCTCCTCCGCTTTGCCATTTTGCATTACAGGTCCTTCTTTCTATAAGTGTGGATACCTCTCTTTTCTCCATACTTTAGGACACATCATCCATAACTATTCCTTTAGTTCTCTCTCCCATATCACCAGACTTTATTTGAAATATGATCTATACTAGGTGCCTATCCATCTTTCGTTATTCCTAACACATGTACTTTTTCCTCCCTTGCTATGTCCTATTTCTGGTCTGTTTCCCGAACACCTTCTCATCCTTTTCCAACTTTCTTTTCTACCCTTCCGAGCAAATCAATAAAATTTATTTTTTATTTTACCATCTTAATGTCATGTTTCACTCTTTTTTCCCCCTGTCACTCTTTCACCCCTTTTCTCTATTATATCCTTTCCAAAGATCTTTTTCCGTTCTAGGCTATTCTACTTCTTTTTTAAGCATTTTATTTTTATTCCCTTTTTTTAAGTAGGACACATTTCATTATACTCCTTCTTTCTTCTCATACATTCTTCGTACTTTTTATGTGAGAGGAAGTAGTGAAAGGATAAGGAAGTGAGAGAGGGTAAGTCGTTAAAGTAGGAAAAGTAAAAAGTGGAGAAATAGGGAAAGGCAGTGGAGGAGGTATGGGCAAAGTTAAGAGAGGGGATGCCTAGCAGTGAGGCGAGGGGGTATTATGTGATGTGAAGAAGTGGTAGTGGGGTAGGAGAGAATTAGTAGGGAAGGGAAAGTAGTGGAAGTTATGATAGGGGAATTATGATAAGAAAGTAGGAAAGGGGTCGCGAAGAAGTGAAGGGAGCATAAATAGTGGACGAGATGGGCAGA
The DNA here is from genome assembly GCA_932074435.1 of Andricus kollari. NCBI lineage: Eukaryota > Metazoa > Arthropoda > Insecta > Hymenoptera > Cynipidae > Andricus > Andricus kollari. The sequence continues at coordinate 15,182 of CAKNWW010350427.1, read as the reverse complement.
AGGCAAGGGAGATTAACGGTGGGGAGCATGCAGAAGTAATAGGAGGTTTCAGGGGAACTAGCATGGATAGGCGGGATAATATGAGAGCTAAGGAAATCAAATGGGAAGGCGTTGAAGGCATATTTTAGCGACCTCATTAGCATTTTAGTAGGTAAAAGAACTTAAGTTTCAATCCTTTTCATGCTTATTTCATGCATTGAAATAAAATCATTTCTGTATCTTCTTACAGTACCAGATTCGTATGCTGAAATAATCCAGCGACATAGACGTCTGCAACCTATCAGTCATGGTATACATTATTGCGGACTAGCACCTAGTTTGACTGTACCAATACTTCCTTCTACTTTTTACTGATTCCAAGTAAAACAGAGTAGTTTCATTATTGTAGTGAGATATCTGGGATACCTGTTTCCAATATACGATGAACATAGAGAAGCGGTTATTGTAAATGAAAATGGCAGAATAATACTCGCTTAACAATAGAGGAAATGGTGCGAATACCGTATTACAGAAATGCGGCTCATGAGCTTCCGAATGGAAATATGACGTTTCAAGACTTTGCAGATCATACGCGAAACATCCGCTATCACTAATTCAAGTTAAGAGATATGTAACAAAATACAACATTGTTATGTTCCGAAATCGGAAGAGTAAATGTATATTATTGAATGAAATAAATATATAAAATATTATACCATAGTTTTCTAACACTGAATTCATAGAAAAATTAGCTTAGTCCTGTTTATGAAGAACAGCGACCTCCGATGAATCGGCACCTGAAATAATGTCATTGACGTAAATCTCTTTCCTTAACAGAGCAGTAGTAAGATGGTATGCGTCAGCCTCATCCTCAGCTAGTTGATAAGGAGTTCGTATCGCCAAATGGGGTGATGAAGTGAAACCGAAAGTGACGGTCTTCAGCTAGTATGTACGAATCTACTCGTCCGGGGAAGATCTCCAGAGCACTTTCTGGAAGGTGTGATCCTCTGGATGGATGGATTGACATACGACGAAACATCTTCTCTATGTCCGCCGTGCCAATGATTGCCTACCTCACTTGCATCACTTCAGCCCATTCCGTTTGAAGTTTCGGGCCCGGATAGAGTAGATCATTCGAAGACACGACTCGTAGTTTTGTGCTTGACCTACTCTCCTGAAGTATGAAATAATGTGACAAGAAAACTGAAAAACAACGATTAGTGTTCGGTGTCTGCCGTTTTTTGTAAACCCACGAGCGAAAATTGACCTGAAACTGACTCACATGACATTATTCCCGATAATATCTAGCACAACAATGTATATAAAGCGTTCGGAGTACCCAGTTGTTCTATCCTGAATCCCTCCTCAAGGATGTGAGCGTACACATCCGTCCGTAGAATCATCTCCAAACCCCTCCTTTCCCCCTCCTTTTTGAACGATGGGGTCCGCTAAGTGCAAACCCTTGAAATAATGACAGTCCTCAACGACAAGAGCATCAGGTGTAATATAAAAAGTGAGCCGAGACATGACTATCGCTTTGAATAAAGATGTTACTATATGATTACGGCTTCTATCATATGGTTGGTTGTGACAAGTAAGAAGTGATTTCAGCTGCAGAGTTGTTAGCAGGATTATAAAAGACCTGACTATTCGGATTAAGAGTGTAAACAGGATATTGAGTGGAAGGACTAGAATGAGCTAGATAGTTGTCGATAGGTATGGACTCTGAGTTGGATTCGTTAGAGGGGGAGTGAAACATGATATGATGAATACGATTTCATGTTTGTCACCGCTTATTCCAAGCTACATAATATCAAATAAAAAATGCACTCCAAAAGGTGGGGCTTTCTATTTTCTATTCAACATTTCTGTAAGCTGAATGAAACTTCACCTGCCGTTGAAAATCTGCTTAGTCGAAAAAATGTTCAAGTCTTCCGGGAGCAAGTTTATGGTAATAAAGTCCAAAGAACTATAGGCCCATAGCTTCTTTAAACATCAGCCACAAGTTATTCACTGGCATCCTCGAAGAGAGGATATTTATATCTACCGAACCGGCATGGAGTGCAGTAGTAGAACAACTTGGGTGCAAAAGAGGGCAGGCAGGTTGCATAAAAGAACCTGTTAATAGACAGGTGTATTACCCAGGACTCGATCCGGTATCAAAACAATCTATCCATTGCTTGGGTTGACTACCGTAAGGCATTCGCTAACACAAATCATGAGCTGGTTATCAAGCTGCTTGAGTGCCTGAAGGTGCATCAAAGAATAGTAAGATGCATGAAAGAGTTTATACTCTTGTAGTTTACAAGACTTGTCGTAACATCCTCTTGCCCGTATATGTTGTGCTCCAGGGCAATAGCTCTGGATACCTACGTCTCCCACCGAAAAGAAGAGGAAATAAGGTCAACCACCTTTTATATAAGGGTGACATCAAACTCTCTGCTTCTTCGAAAGGGGGCCTCAACATACTTGCGGCGTCGGTAAATAGGTACTCTAAGGCGATTAACATGAACTTTGGATTGGACAGGTACACGCACGTAAAAGTGTACATGTGGTAAAAATGGCCCATCAAAGATAATGTATCGCCAAATTTTCAGAAAAATTTGGGCTTCCGATTCACCACGTTGGGTGCAGTAAAATGGAATGCCGAAGAGTTGAAGCAACTTGACCAATGCACACGCAAAATGATTGGAAGGTCTTCATCGAAAAATGGTTCTGGCTACAGCCTGCTCAGCTCTTAATAGCACAGATTCTCTTATGCGGCTCGTACATCAGCATTGAGTCGTCAGTGCTGTTGCGTATCTATACCGTTCCGCAGATAGGACCATAGAGGAGCTTTATCTTCCGTTTGATTCCAGATACACTACACATGGCCTACAAAGTTGTGTGCAGGAGGCAGAAAACTCGCTTCTACTAAGAGAACATGCTGAAAAGCCCCTTCACGGTAAATTTTACTGCATCATTTGTAAACAAGAGCTACAGATTGGTTTGTCCTCCATGTTTCTCAAGTCTGCTTGATTGAGATCGGAGACTGAGGGATTTCTTTTTGCCTGTCGAGACAGTGTTATATACACCTTAGTTTACCGCAAGCGCGTAATGAATGTAATGATGGCGGTACCATCTTTTATCATCTTCGATACTCGTATGGTGTTGATGTAACGCTGATCTTGCCATAGGCCCCGGGAGGACTTGAGTACCTTTTTCGTTGTCCGTTGTCTTTTTGTTTTTTGGGTCAAATATCTAAAGACAAAGATTGTTGACGTGATTGAATTCTCCGCATCAGCCAATGGTAATATTTTGGCAAAGGAGGAAATAAAAAGGGGAAAACATCAAGCACTTCTTTTCGGGCAAGACTCCGGCTTGGCAGCGTTGAACCAGATTCAAAATGCTGTTCTTCCGGGATTATGTCATCTGGTCCCTCAATTCTTTATCTAGAGGTGAAAGATTCATTTTCAACTGTCACGTCTGCCGCATAATATCACTTACGGTAAGAGAGTGGACTAGAAGAAACAGTGTTGTACGATGTCATCTTGGTTGCTTGATTTGAAGATCCATGACCGTATCCTTCGGTGCCTACAACTTTACTTAATAAAGGGCCTCGGTAGATCAGGTAATTAGGTCTAAGACTGCACGTTATAAGTCCGGGGTTAGATTCCTGAGCCGGTACCGCTGACAATTTTTTTATTTAGTTCTACCAAGGTTCTAGTGGTTCAGATCCCTCGTTAAGCTGGAGATCCCCCCCCCCCCCCCCCATCATGCAGTTGGCTGCAACCTAGTCCGTGGATGGTGGGGTAAAAAACCTGTCTTTGCCCAATATTTCAAATTAGGCATACTGCTTTTATCAAATGACTTGATTGAATTACAAAAATGCGTCCGTGACTAATGATATAAACCGAGATAGCTCCGTGCAAGCTATTGAAAAAAATCCAACATCAACAAAAATGCCTTCAAGATATTATTGGACAGTAACCATTTTGTAATATGTACATAATAATAATGATAATAATTTCCTATTTCGTTGTTCCCCTTCCCCTCATTTTCTAAACTTCGTTCTCTTTCTCTAATACTCTAATTAAGCTCAACCCTTCTTCCTCCTCTGCCATCATCAATATATAATTCGCTGTTAGTTACGTCTGTTCTATTTCAAATGTAGCTCCTCCGTTTCTCTTAAATTCTTATTTTAAATCTGAGATTATTATATTGAACAAAAGTGGGCTGTAAGGCAATCTCTCACTCGTCTCACAACTTAAAAATCTTCTACTTTCTCTGCTAATTTAGTGTGATTAACATCGCATTAACATTTGGTGGCTCTATCCTTTTCTCTCCACTTCTTTCCATGAATTTATTTTTTTATTTTCCCTCTAAATATTCTGGATTACTCTTTTGTCTCTCTCTCTCGCTCTCTCTCTCTCTCTCACGCTCTCTCTATTCAATTCTTTTCGAAGACCTTTTTCCGTCCTAGGCTTCTACGCCTCTTTTTTGAACATTTTTTTTTCCTTCTCTTTTTTTGATTACACATCTCAGTATATTCCTTCTTTTGTCTCCTATATTTTTGTCCACTACTTTCCCCTTTTTTTCCGAATTCCTGTCTAATTTTCTTCTTTTTCTCTTTCCATTACTCATTCCATCCACTTTTACCCTCTCTTTCACTAAATTAGGTTTATCTTGTGCCCTCGAATATTTTTTTTAATCCGGGGTTCATAGCCCTGTAGAGAAACCCTTATAGTTTCGGTCGGGTGTCCGACCGGCCATTTGTCCTACTTTATTTTTGTGAGGGGCAGTAGGGAAAGTAGTGGAGTGGAAGGGGTAGAAAGTGAGGGATGGGAAGTAGATAAAGTCATATACACAAGAATAGGAGCGGACCAACCGCATGATTTCTAACGTTAACGCGGTGATTGATGCCAAGCGAGGGAGGGGGTCGACGATTCTGGTCTCCAAAGTATGGGGAGCAAGTGAGAAAAGTAGAATAGACTGCTCTTTCTCTCTCAATTTCGATTTTGGACAATGTCAAATTACACCTACCTATAAATACCTACATCACATGTCATAGCGCACGTCATAGCGCACGTCATAGCGCATGTCATAGCGGAGCTCATGAAACGAATGGTGAGCTCTACCATGTTCGGAAATATAGAAAAAGATGGTAAGGAAAGAGGCCAAGAATAGGGCATAACAAGGGAAGGAAGAGTCGATGTGTTAGGAATAACGGAATATGGAAAGGTACCTGGTTTAGATGAGATTTTATATAAAGTCAGGAAATATGGTAAAGAGAATTTCTTAAATTTGCATTGACAATATGCAATAGAGTATCGAGAGGTGAGATGTTTACAGAGTTATGGAAAAAAGTACTGGTAGCAAAAAAAGGCAACGAGGAGGAGGTTAAGCATTATAGGGGAATGATGCTAATACCAACTTTGTATTGTTCATATATGTAAAATTTTTTTATCGGAGAGTTCAAAGAAAGGAGTTAACAGAAAAAGGGTAGAGCCACAAAATTTGAGAAGGTTTGGGGGAGGGAAAGAGGTGATGAGTAACATACATTATTTGAATTATCTCGTAAATAAAAGAATTAAAAGCGAGTAAAAAGTTGTTGATTTTATCTGGCCCTGGCGCTGAAATGTTCTTATTTCCAGCGATAACTTTCTTCACTTCTTCAGTAGTAGTTGGTGGACACTCTTTCTCTGGACCTTGCAACATTTGACTTTGCGAAAGTTGCGAAAAAGTAACATATCTGAATCTTCTTCATTTAGCTGAAAAATATCATCATACACATGCTCCCAGAAGACTTAAACCACTTTTCGACTAATGGGATTTTCATCGGCGACTTCGGCTACATCGTCAAACAGCGATCATCACTGTTTTGGGTGTTGCAAGCCATCGATCCATACCGAGGAGAGGTATTGTGAACATCAAAGCATGCGCACGCATCAATCCTGGGGTAACATTTTTAGTCAAAGCAATCGTCATCTCTCGAACTGGCATCATTTGAAGGATTTAAACTTAACAGGCCCCTTCGTTCAGAAAGGAGGGGTTTGTAGATGATGCTAAGGGCGGATGTTTACGCTCACATCCTTGAGAAGGGATTAAGGATAACACGATTGGTATTAATATTGATATACATCTTTAATATACATCTTTGGGCTGGATATTATCGGGACTCACGTCAGATGAGTCAGTTTCAGGTCAATTTTCGATCGTGTGTTAACAAAGCAAGTTTTGTTGCATCAGACCTACGCGCATGTCATCAAGGAATATGCGCAACTCGGAGAGATTGAATTGGTTAAGAAGGTCAAGAAACTTCTACCTACTACTGGGTTCTATCTTCCACATCATTTCATACTCAAGGAGAGTAGCTCAAACAAAAAACTACGGGTGGTGTTTAATGCTTCGCAACGCACAGAGACCAGACTGTCTCGGAATGATCTACTCTATCCGGGGCCGAAACTTTAAACGGAATTGCCTGAGGATAAGGGTGACGCATACCATCTTGCTACTGCTCTCTTGAGGGAAGAGATTTACGTCGAGCACGTTCTTTCAGGTGCCGATTCATCACTGGAAGCTCGTGAAAAGAGTCGACAGGTCGACTCATTGCTAAGATCAGGAGATTTCGCTCTTATAAAATGGCTGTTCAACAAAGAGGATGTTTTAGAAGGAATTTCACACGATTTCAGAGAAACCTCTACTTCTTTTTATTTTGATCAGGATCCCACTTTCAGGGAATTGGAGATCTTGAAACTCATTTCTCGATCTTTTTTAATGGTCGCTGTTCTTCATAAACAGGACTGAGCTAATTTTTCTATGAATTTAGTGTTGAAAAACTATAGTATAATATGGTATATATTTATTTAATTCAATAATATACATTTACTCTTAACTTGAATTAGTGATAGCGGACGTTTCGCATATAATCTGCAAATTCTTCAAACGTTATATTTCCATTTGGAATCTCATGAGCCGCATTTCTGTAATACGGTATTCGCATCATTTCCTGTATTGTCAAACGAGTATTACCCATGCCATTTTCGTTTACAATAACCGCTTCTCTATGTTCATCGTATATTGGAAAAAGGGGTCCAATAAATCTTACTCCAATAATGAAACCACTCTGTTTCACTTGGAATCGGTGAAAAGTAGAAGGAGTTATTGGTATAGTCAAACCAGTTACTAATCCCCAATAACGAATTCCATGACTGATAGGTGGAAGACGTCTGTGGCGCTGGAATATTTCAGCATATGAATCTGGTACTGTGAGAAGAAGCAGCAATGATTTAATTTCAATACATGAAATAAGGATAAAAAGGAAGTAGAGGTAAAAAGAGCAGAAAAAAGGATTGTCTATAGAAGTAGAAGAATAGTTTAAGGAAAAGTTTAGACAATCCCAATGAAAGTGGGAAATATGAAGGAACTGATGAAAATAATGAAAGGATAGAAACTTAGGTTCTGTTACCTACTAAAATGTTAATGAGCCTCCTTTCACCGTACGCTATTGCAGGCTTAAACTGCTTAAGTGGTGGCATAGAGGGGATAGGCTTAACTGAGACATAACCTTAGCGCATGAGGGGGAGAGAGACTGAAAGTTTGCTCTCTACTTCCCCCCATGCTCCAGAATTAGGCCACATCTACGCTTATCCCCACTTAAGCAGCTTAAGCCTGCAACTAGCGTTCTGTGTGATGAGGCTCAATGAGGTCGCGAAAATCCGCCTTCTACTCTATCACTCCCACTCTCGCAATCTTCTAACTTATGTTGTCCTTTCCGATTTTATCATATTCACGTATTGCCCATTTCCCCACTTGAACACCTTCAACGCCTTCCTATTTGCTTTCCTCAGTTCTCATATCCTCCCTTCCATCCTCACTAGTTTCTTTCAAACCTCTTCTTACATCTACATGCTCCCCACCATTACTCTCCTTTTCCTTCTGCCCATCTCGTCTACTATTCATCCTCCCTTCACTTCTTCCTGACCCCTTTCCTACTTTCTTATTATGATTCCCCTATCATAACTTTCACAACTTTCCCTTACTTCTTCTCTCTTACCGTACTACAACTTCTCCACATCACATTATATATCTTCCTCTTACTACTAGACATCCCCTCTCTTAACTTTGCCCATATCTCTTTCACTCACTTTTCCTATTTCTCCACTCCTCACTTTTCCTACTTTACCGACTTACCATTTCTCACTTCCCAGCCCTTCTACTTCACTACATTCACTACTTCCTCTCACGGTCATAAAGTACGAATAATGTATAAGAATAACAGAACAAGATCGCTGGAAAAGATATAATAGAGAGAGGGAGAGAGAGAGAGCGAAAGGGAAGAAGAAGAGTGAAACAGGACTTTAAGATGGTGAAATAGAAAATAAATTTTGTGGATTTGCTCAAAAGGGTAAAAAAGAAAGTTGGAAAAGGATGAGAAGGTGTTTGGGAAAGAGACAAAAAATATGATATAACAAGGGAGGGAAAAGTACAGGTATAAGGAATAACAATATAACAATGTAGCTGACAAAGGAATATGGTAAAGATAAGGGAACCATGCAATCTATGTGGCAGCGGTGAAAAATTAAATTTGAATTCCCAAACTAATATTATCATATATTTACCAATACAATTAGAGTAAATAACCAATAGGTTGATGAAGAGGGTCCCAATAAGGATCCGCATTTTCTGAAAACAGGGAGAAAATATTCAAGGAGAATTTTGTTAACAGTCTCACTGACGTAAGATATTTAAACAATCTAAAGAGCTTATAAAATAACTTATTGAGGAAAGTAATTATGCACTCAATTAAAAAAAAAACATGATGCGGCTCTTGCGTATTAATTATAATTTAAACGCAAGGCAGTTTATAGACGAGGCAGCAAACAACTTAGAAGCGAGTGCAAATTAAACGTTGAGAAATCTTAAAATTTTTAGGAAATACAACTGGTCATTAAGCTTTAAAGAATAAACGAATTTAAATGAAATATTACGAAGACGGTATCGAAAAATTTTATACACATAGAGAGCTATGACTTATTAGTGTTCTACTTTGGCATCAATCTTTCGAGAATATTTAATTTCAATACAAATTTTTTTTTATCATTAATAATTTCATATCTAAAAAATCTTGCCGTCAATTTGTTCACTTCCCATGATTCTCGTCTCCTTTTCCTCTTTCCAAACTTATCTTGATTTCCTTCATTAACTGTTCATCAAGTACTGTCCGTTATATACTGCTCAACATACAAGGCTTCAGAAACGATTCCCTACAACCTCCCTAGTTCACCTTATTTTACTTTCTCATGCTACCTGCCTCTACGCTTCCTTTTCAATTTTTTATGCCGTCCTTTATTTACGTTCACTTCACTCCTTCAAGAACCCTTCCATACTTCCCCATCCTACATCTCCTGTCGTAACCTCCTCTACTTTTCCTTGCCTACTTTTGGTTCTTTATGTCTTCACTAGTAAGACTAGGTAATTTCATTATTGGAGTAAGATTTTCTGGTTTCCTTCGTCCAATGTATGACACAAATCAAGACACTTTGCAAACAAGCTTCTCTTTCTCTTATATTTTTTTAATTTCCTTTTTTCTAATCGCAATATCTGTTGCATTACCCCTGCCGCTTTTTCATTTTTTCTCTTATATGAGCTCTCCCGAACTTATTAAAACCCTCCCTGCATCCAAACCACATCTTCGCTATAAACTCTTGATGCCCTTTCTCTCCTTTCTCACACAAGTACTGCGCTCTCTCCGTTAGCACAATCCACCCATAATTCACCATGAAACTTGACCCTTTTATTCTCTCCTCCCCTTCTGCATTTTCTCTCTCCATGCCATTCTTCTTCATCACCTCATACACCTTTCTTCCACCCATCCTAATGCATACAACTCACTTCATCTCTCTGCAACCCCTTTCTTCTAAAATACCTTTCGCTTGTGAACTCCATCTTCCTCTCGCCTACTCTGTTCTCCTTCTTTTACCAACACTCCATAACCAGCTTACTTCCCCAAACTTCGAAAAAATCTTCCTTAAAATTACTTACCCGACTCCCTGCTAGAATCCCTAAACTCGTTCTCCGCGCCTCTCACCGAACAATATAATTAGGCGTATTTCTTGCCAACCTCGGTATCCACTTTATATACATCTCCTGTGCCCTATTCACCTCTTCACTTTGCTTCCACCCCCACAACACTATTACATGAAATATCACACTCATCACTACCGAGTGAAACACTTTCATTCATCATCTCATCTAAGGCCTCCTCGATTATTTTCCGCAACACTATGTCATCTGTCAGTTCCACAAAAAACGCGAACAATTTCGCTCCCTTCTTCGCTAACTCTCTATCCACCATGTGCAATAATCATTTCCCCTCGAAATCTTCCCGCAGCCTCTCCGCAAACACTATCGCATATACTTAGTACGCCGTATTCATACCTTTCACACCTACCCTTTCCATTCCTTTTTTTTTCTTTCTAAATACCTTCTTTAGCACACTCCCTTTCACATTCTCTTTCAAATCCGTCCATATCTCTTCCACCGTCGACCCTTCAAAGCGTACCTTCCCTAACTGCTTCTGAAACTTCTCTATCGCCTCCCGCGCCTCTTTACCCTCTTTCCCTTCGACAATTCTTCCCCAACTTGCCATCCGCTGTTCTTTCCTCTTATTCACAACTGTAATGGCTGATGGTCTGATTCTCCCTTTCTTCTACTGCGAATATCTCCGTCTCCTCTCACCCTTGGTTAATCATGACTGCATAGTCTATCACTGATACCCCAACCTCACATACACATGTGTATTCTCACTCTTCGTCCCATGTAAGCATACCGTACGCTACTGTCCAGTCTCTATCCTCCATCCAGTTCCTTAAAATCTCCCACTCCTTATCTATTATCTTATCCTTCTATTTCCTTTCACAGCTCCTTTCTTTTGTGTACAGACCCCTTTCCCTACCAATTCTCGCATTAAAGCATCACCCCGCACCCGGTACCACAATACCCTCCTCTGTTTCGCCTAGCAATTTTTACACCCTTTCATTAATCCTTTCCTTTCCATCCTTATTTTACACTGTCACAAACTCACACGTTACCCCTCCCAGCCGTCCTCATAGCCGTTCCTTTCTTCCTCACTCTGACCGAATCCTGGAGTCTGCAGTTCCCACAATATTTAATTCCTGGATATACCTCTAGAAATATTCATATTTTTTATGTACCCCTGCTACGTTCCAATACAGCACCCTCACTACTCCTCCACTCTGCTTTACTCCCACCACCCTATATCCTACGAAACAAATCTTCCTGCACTTCCTTTGTCGTTCAGCATTCTATGAACCTCCCTTTCCTTCCTCGTCAAATCGTGATCGATGAAAACCTCTTTATCCGTTATCCTATTTATATTTTGCTTAGCCCCCAACTCTTCTACCCAGCTCTCCAATTTCCTAACCGCCATGCCACTTTCTTCTCCTTTCTCCCCTCCAGCATAACATTCCCTACCTAACTCTAGTGCCCTTATCCTTTCCCAATCTGCCCTCTCCTCCTTATGATTCCTACGCTCTCCCACTTTCTCTTCTATCGCAGTCTCTACCCTCTCCCAAATACCTTTCTGTTTGCCCTCCAGCTTTTCCAGCCTTTTTTGGCTTTCTAATCCTTCTACTCTCTGCCTCAGATCTTTGAATTCCTTTTCCCATTTCTCATCTCTAATCCTCAAGTCCTCTCTTCTACCATCCATCTGCTCCTTAGTCCCCCTTACTATAGGAAAAATTTAGCAGGGTACTCGACGAAAGGATCGGAAACAAGTGAAAGATCTTTTGGCAACCCTAATACCGATATCAATCCTTTCCTCATTGCTTGTGAAATGTTTAGCGGAGATTTAGGGTCCGGTTTGCAGCAAAACACCCACAGCGATGGATGACCCAGTAATATTTATTATCAAAAAACTGAGTGGTACGGAAATTTTCCGAAAGGAAATAGAAGATCCGCTGCGAATTTTAAACACTGAAAGTGCTCAGCGTGCACAAGAAGTCGGATAGCTCGCTAAACAGAGGAACTTTTCGGAAACGGAAGATGAGAGTTCTGGTCATAACACTAGAGAAAAAGATACCTCATGCGAAAATCGGGTTTCATCAAACCCCGAAAATTTTTCTTTTCCTCTGCATGGAAGTAATCCGACGAAAGAGCACCCTAGCGAAAGTCTAGATGCCCAAACATTAGAAAGTTCGCCTCTTCCCCCTGTTAGGGAATAATCGAACGAAATGGGGTAAAAATTACAGGCAGAACGTACCAGCAGTCATCCAACACCTTCAGGCCAAGTCTAGGAGCAGCTCTCCATCCCCGACTCGGCGAAGAAACTTCGCGACTTCTGAAGCGTCTTGTTTACAGGCAATATCTATCCCGCGGCAATGTCCATTCCCGCGAAGGATATCATCGGAAACTGCGAAGAATTGAGAGGACGTGATGATATCGATGTCGAGGAATTTATCAACTCAGTTGTAGGTGCGAAATTAAGATGTTCGCAATTTTATTCACGTTTAGATTTCATCATACCTGAAAAAATTGAAGACCGAGCAAAACGCGCCATCCACTTCAGCCCAAAGAAACCGCAGAGCAACCGTACAAATCTGCGGTACTCCCGAGAAATAAATAGTCGTTCTTGGGTGTTTGAGCTTCCGGAATTCCACTTTACAAACCGAATCTTGAATGTTATACTTCATCATACAGGAAAATAATCAGGGCACTTGCAGGTCTAGATTACCGACCATACTGTATTGCACATTGTCCATGCCCATTCCTTCAGTTCTCTACCCCCCATATTTCATTGTCTTCGGTAAGAAAACAAAATGATTGGAAACTTTAGATTATTTCTCTAAATTTTTTACTCAGCTGTATTCCTAGAAAATTAAATGTCTTGAAACTTTATGCGGCATTTATAAAACATTTGAGTCGTTCAAGGCCTGCAAAGGAAAAAGTGTAAATATAATATTCTTGGTATGAAGTACAGTTCCCTTCAATTTTTTTTATTCGCTTCATTTTCAATCGAAAATTTGTATAGCTGATTAAAGCTGTATAGAAGAACTCGCATGTAATATGCATAAGGGCCTAAGTATTTTTCACTAACCCCTGAGTCTTGTTCAATCAGTTAAAAAAATAATTGCATTATTTTGTCTTCCTAAGCAGTTCCAAAGGATTGAAATTCTCATTTAGGGTTTTCTAGAAATGGCATTGTTTCAAAATCATGCCTTCAACTCCTCGAAAAATCTAGTAAATTTTTTCTAAACATTTTATTATATAACATAAGCAGCACATGATACTCTTTAAATCTGAATTAGGTACGCGAATAAATATTGCGTTATTGCTAACTAATTATGAAAAATGGTGACCCGTGGAACGAGATTTCTGCGAAGATTTGGAAACATAAATATTTGACTATTATAAACAAAGGTCTTGTTTCATTATGCATGCTTTGGAAGTTCACGTTGCGTCATATTGATTACAAAAATGTCTATAATCAAATGTCCCAATTGTCCATTACCCTGTAGGATTTTCACGATTAGATAATCACATGTAAATTTCTTTAATCTAAAGATATTTAAAGAAAAGAACCTAAGCTTTTTGCAGAAAAAAAGGACCCAAGGTACAAAAAAGTGTGATAAAATTCTTTGATGAATAAGGGAATTAAAAATAGTTGAATTTTAATTGTTGGAAGTAGAAAATTAATTAGTCATAGCTCTCTATGTGTATACAATTTTTCGGTGCTGTCCTCGTAATATATTTTTTTAATTCGTTTATTCTTGGAAGATTAAATACCTCATTTATTTCTTCTAAAATTGTTTGCTCTCTCGGCTATAAACTTCCTTACGTTTAAATTATAATTATTACGCAAGAGCCGTATCGTGTCTAAATCAAATCCATAATCACGTTCCTTTATAAGTTATTGTGTTAGCTCTTTAGATTGTATAAATATCTTACATCAGTAAGACTGTTACAAAATTTCTGCTTGAATATTTTTTCCCTGTTTTCAGAAAATGCGGATCTTTCTTGGGACCCTGTTTATCAACGTGTTGGCTATTTACTCTAATTGTATTGGTAAATACATAATAATATCAGCTGGGGAATTTTAATTTAATTTTCCGCAACGCTTCTCTCTTAACTTCTTTTCTCTCTAAGATTGATATATTGAATAAAAGTAGGCTGAGAGGATTACTTCTAACTCCTCTCACCAACTGGAAATCTTCTATTTACTCTGCTGTCTTTAGGTCCCCGATGATCGCTCTTATTCCCCATTTCCCACTTCATGTGATTTGGTGGCTCTCTCTCTTTTTCTCAACTTCTTTCATTAACCTCACTGACAAAATATTTCCATATAAACGCAAAAATATTAGCATTAGATTCAATCTCCTATAATATTTGACCTCCTCCGCCTTCCCATTTTTCATTACAGGTCCTTCTTTCTATAAGTGTAGATACCTCTCTTTTCTCCATACTATACTTCACATTATCCATAACTATTCCTTTCATTCTCTCTCCCATATCACCAGACTTTATTTGAAATCTGATCTATACTAAGTGCCATTCCATCTTTCGTTATTCCTAACACCTGTAGTTTTTCCTCCCTCGCTAAGGCCTATTTTTGGTCTTTTTCCCAAACACCTTCTTATCCTTTTCCAAATTTCTTTTCTACCCTTGCCAGCAAATCCATAAAATTTATTTTTCGTTTCACCATCTTAATTTCATGTTTCACTCTTTTTTGCCCCGGTCACTCTCTCTTCCCTTTTCTCTATTATATCCTTTTCAAACATCTTTTTACCGTTCTAGGCTTTTCTACTTCTTTTTAAGGCATTTTATTTTAATTTCCTTTTTTTAAGTAGGACACATTTCATTATACTCCTTCTTTCTTCTCATACATTCTTCTTACTTTTTTTATATGAGAGGAAGTAGTGAAAGGATAAGGAAGTGAGAGAGGGTAAGTCGCTAAAGTAGGAAAAGTAAAAAGTGGAGAAATAGGGAAAGGCAGTGGAGGAGGTATGGGCAAAGTAAATAGAGGGGATGCCTAGCAGTAAGGCGAAGGGGTATTATGTGATGTGAAGAAGTGGTAGTAGGGTAGGAGAGCATCAGTAGGG
Source organism: Andricus kollari (assembly GCA_932074435.1). NCBI lineage: Eukaryota > Metazoa > Arthropoda > Insecta > Hymenoptera > Cynipidae > Andricus > Andricus kollari. The sequence goes on along the minus strand of CAKNWW010350427.1, from coordinate 105 downwards.
AAGGGAAAGTAGTGGAAGTTATGATAGGGAAATTATGATAAGAAAGTAGGAAAGGGGTCGCGAAGAAGTGATGGGAGCATAAATAGTGGACGAGATGGGCAGAAG
>CAKNWW010350423.1:6720-28313 GCA_932074435.1 Andricus kollari | reverse complement strand
ACAATAGGAAGGATCGATGATTTACGAGGGACCCCCTGATGTGAAGTGTCTCCGATAAACTTCACGCCTGAAAACCAATTTGTAGTGAGAAAATTTGGAGCGCCTGGTTTAGGTTCATCCTAGCCACTTTCCCCGTTGGCGGATTGCTCGTTTCCAGGCGCATAAATGAAGCAATTTTTCGATTAATTAAAATATAACAAAAACAAGACCATTTTTCAAAAAACGAAGACTAATAGCTTCGGCATTATGCCATTGAGATTGTGTGGTACAAATATTACATCCGACAATTCATCCGTGTAGGAGGAAACTTGGGTTATGTAATACATGGGAAAAAATTCAGGCCTGACGAAGTGCCTTATGGAGGTTGTACTGTAGTAGGATTTCGCGCGGACACTGGAGAAGCACCGATGTCTGAACATAACGACATGGAATCACTGACTCGTTGTCGTCTGTGGCGTACACTCAGTAGTTCCTGCCAGTTTCAGTCAGCCGAAACAAAGTGTCTGACTACACCAGTGTGGGATCACTAGTATGCCGTGACGACAGTGGTACCATCCGATCATGGTGAGACTCGCCCATCTGCTTGTACCGACGTTCGAGAGCTGGCCGGTAGATGGAGCCATCGTTTATTTTAATTTAAATTGCAGTATAAATTAAAATTATCTCCCTCTTTCCAGCCACGTTTTAGTTGAGAAGGTTAGAAGAAACTATTTTTACCAGATACTTCAATTTTACAGTGTAGAAAAAAGTCGATCGTTTAACATTAATTAGAGCTTGTATAATAATACAGTAATAATTTAGAATTTCACTAATGGAATAGTGAAAAAATCCCAAGTTTATTCGACTGTGGTCCCTTTGGGAAAATATTGATTACTTGCAGAAACCTTTTCTATTTACTAACTTTAAAAAATTTAAAAATCCATTGTTAAACAAATTTTGGATTATCAAGTTTTTTAATCTTTTCAAACGATTATTAATTTTGAATTGAAAGTACTTGAGATTAAAAAAAAATGGAACGATTTTGAATTGATAACGTTTCAAATCAAATAATTTTAGATTAGATAAAATATAAAAAAATGACAATGTTTCGAAGGTGATGAAGAGGAATTGAACTTGTATTATTTCTAAATAAAAGTATTTGAAAATGCATAGCTTGAAATTGAAAGCTTTGAAATTGAACAATTTTAAATCTAAAGCCCTCAAAATTTAAAAATTGCATACCAAAATTTATTAATTATTAATTAAGGAATATCGAAATGGAATTATTTCAGATTATAATTTAGAAAATAGAACCATTTCAAAATGTTTCAAATTTAGTAATTTAGAGTTTAAAATATTTGAATTTTAAACGTTTTTAATTTAAAACGATTCGAATTAGTTTAAAAATTTAAAGGTTTAAATTGATATTCCATGAAAAAATGTTCAATCATAAACCTTTAAATTCAAAAGAAATGTTCAAAATGTAGTAATTTTAAATGGAAAACGTTAAAAATGAAAAAAATCTACTACCGGAAGCGGAAATTTAAAAGTTAATAATTATCAAATCGTTGTTTATACTTTTTCAAATTACACCATTTAAATTCTATTTGAAAAATTAAAATTAGTGAACGGGAAAAATGGAAAATTCTGCATTTTACATAAAAATTCATAACTCTAAAATTGTAACCATTCAAAATTAAAGAAGTTATTCAACTACTGAGGTATTACTTCAGATAGCTTTATTTTGATATATTTTCATTTTATTATTTATTTTTAAAATCTTCCAATCATATATTTTTCAATTTTAAATCATTCATGTTTTTAAATCAAACAAATGTTTGATTGATGACGTAATAATTGTATCGTTTTTGTAATTTGTTTGGATTATAAATTTCATTTTTATTAATTGGATTAGAATGATTATTATTCTTTGTAGTGTTCATGTATATATTTTTTCTATTTGTCAAAGCAAATACATTTTTGATTTTTCATTATTTTCTGTGCGTTCATAATTTGAATTTTCGATTTTTCAAACAAATTCAAAAAGTTTTTTTGATAATTTTGTAGGGTGTTCAAAATGCAAGTTATTGTGCTAACAGATTAAAAATCTACAGACACACAACACACACAACCAGACAGGCAGACACATTCGCGAAAACCTGTTTTTTGGGTTCAGGGGGTCTAAAAACGTGGACATTTGACAAAAACGGACGAATGTAAAATTTAACACAAATCTAATACCTTCTCTGATGAGAATCCAATAAAATGAAAATTGCTAAATTTAAGAAATTATGGGTGCCGATTTTAATTTTATTTAAAAAGAATGTTCATTACAACATTAATAGGTAAAGAATAAAATAATACACAACTTTTCTGAAATAGTCAAATTTCGAAAAATATCGATATGAAAATTCATATAAAAAAAGTTTGTTTAAAAAAGTCTAGTACTTCAGTAACCAAAATGGCCCTCATTAATATAATTAAATAGAATAATAATGCTCTAATAAAATAAATAATTACCGATTAATTTGAAGAATAAAATAGAAAAAATAAAAATTAATATTTAAAAGATATATCGACATCGTCTGTAGTAAAAATTCTGACAGCACAGAGTATTTTCCTATTGTTGTCCCTTTAGGTATTCAATTTTTTCTACTTCAGTGAGACGAGGTCAATTCAAAAGAATCAAAATGAAAATTATTTCGAAACAGTTTATTTAATAACGGTAAACACGCGTTAATGAATGCTGAATAAATATAATATATGAAATGAATTATTATGTTCATGCTAATTATTTTTATTTTTTATATTTGCTTGAAATCGTTTTCTAGTTTTTTTTGGCAAACTTCGTGTGCGATATTATCCTCATTATGTGGGCGGTCGGTCTTTCTTATACTAATAAATAAATTGTACTGAATTGTAATAATTATTCAAGAAATTTTATTTGAAATTTACATTCCGAATCCCAACATTTTTTATTGGTTAAAAAAAGGTTCGTTAATATTGCCATGTCGATGGGTGCAAATAAGACTGTTCCATCGTTTGGTTCTGACATTAAAAATACGTAAATGTTTATTCTTTACATTGTCTGGACAAAATACAAAATGAACGTCTAGGATCTTTTAAATATCAGAACCAAATGATAGTATAGTCTTACTTGCACATGTCGATTTGTCTCTATAGACACTTCAAGTAAAAACTATGTTTAGATTGAATTTTAGCATTTAAATGACGCTATCCATCATGGAATAATGCATCATTATTCTTAGGTTTAACTGGTCCTTGATCTGGCTATTGGTTAAAAATATATAGTCATTCATTAATTAAAAGAATTTAATTCAAAATGCAAATACGGTCACTGCTTGGTAGAAGAACCGTGCCAAGAAATCTTTCAACTGTTTCGACTTTTTTCATTTGAGTTTTGAGAGTTAGCCAATAAGGCCATTAAAATCAACTTCCGATTTTCGAACAATATTTTATTATTTCACAAAAATTACATTTAAGAATTTGAGCAAGGTCGATTAACATTAACATGTGCCTTTGCAAACTTTACAAGAACACCCGTGTGGAAATTGCCAAATGATTGTCCAATTACAAGTTTGGCCCCAACTTGGAAAATTATTTCATGGCTACAAAAGGGTTAATATCTTGGATCTAGTTAGGGCCAAGTCTGTTTCACAGCTCTTGATAGCAGCGCCATAAACTTGGCTGTGCATCTGTTTTCAGTCGGGCTCCATCTTGAACCTCTTGAACACAAGTATGTTGGTTTGAGGTTGTGTTGGCGAGTGTTTTTGTGATTTCTTCTATATTAATTATTAAAGTGTGATTCAAATGATCAAAAATACCGAAAGTGAAAAGCACTTGTCGCGTTCAAAATTTTAATTAAAATTGGTTTGATAACTCCTTGTTTATTTAATAAACTATACATTATTTTACAGAATTAAACTGTCTGAAATATTGTTTACAGAAAAGTAGCTGTCCAGTTAACTGATTCTTTAAAGATCAAAAATGAAAAAAAAATAATCTCTATAATGTAGATTACCTAAAAATCAAATTTCAAATACTTTAATATTTTATTAATTTAATAATTGTAAATCATTTTATTTAAAATTAAGTTTATCAGTTCTGTCAAGATCATCTTTTTTCAATGTATATTATTGAATCATTTAAATGTTCAAAATGTCAACACCGTCTGGCTCCATTGCTTTCATTTAGTTTCATGTAAATTTGAATTTGCGCGCCGAACTCTAATATCGATTGTCGGTCTCTTCGATTCATTGTTTGGTAATGCGGCAACTTCGCTATAATAACACATGTGAATTTCGTGGTTAAAGCATGCAAGTGTAATTCTGATTCGCTTTGAAAGAAGTTTATTTCAATGCGATATTGCAATGTGAATTTGTTGACAATTTGAAGTGCAAAATAAATCCTCTTGGAGAAAAAATAAGTTCCTCCATGTATTTCACCCGATTTTAAACTTTGGAAATATAACCTCAATTACGTTTCACATGTTAGCATAGGTCTCCACTAATTTCAAAGATTGGGATGGCAACCGAAAGATGAAGTTGAAGACGAATAAGCCGGTTCAGGAGTAAGATTTTTCTTCAAATGTTCAGCTACTTGATATGTTCCTTTTAAATAAAAAATGTGTATTTATAATGTGGCTGAGACCAGAAAAATAAGTAAAGCCCAGTTGGGGCCAAGTTAGGCGGTAAGTTAGGCTCTGGCCGGGTTAGGCGTTTCATTTGTGGTTTGGTCCTGTCTAAATCCCCAATTTGGGGCCAAGTTTTTTCTACTTTGGGCCTAACTGGCGCCAAGACAAAATTTCCACATGGGCACTGTCGTAAAACGTGTTGACTGGCAAACAATCAAGTGTCCACTGACCCCTGGGACACTCTCCGCCAAAACCACCCTAGATCATAAAAAGATACATAGTTGGGATTTAGGAATGGAGATAGAGAGTCCCAGCCTCACACCTTCGAGCAAATAGTTACCAAGTTTGTCTCTTCTTAGTGGTCAGAAAGGAAATGAAGGCAATTACCCCAGCTGCAACAACCGACTCTTTCAGATTCTGGATCAGGACTTCAGGGAGGACTGAATTAAACGCACCCTTGATATCAATTGCAAGGGCCAGAGTAGGTTCACCATGACCCAATATTCCCGCTCACCCCTTATAATCTCGGTGGTGTCCGTAGAGATACAGTCCAAGGCAGATCTACCAATCGTAAATCTGTACTGGATGTGCAAATAGTTTGCACATGGTTGAAGTTAGAGAGATCGGTCGAAACCCCTTACCAGCAGGCTTGGGATTTAAGTTGACAAACGTATCGACCCATGCCTCCTGGAAGATGGAGAGAACGAACATTCTGTTGAGCAGAGAGAAGCCAAAGTCCAGCACTGGGTCAGAGAGGCCCCTGATCATCTAATAGGTGATTCCGTTAACACCAGGGGACGTACGAGCTCTACAGGAATTGAAAGTTGTCCTGAATTCAGCCCTCGAAAACATACGGTTCATTGGATCAGTCTCGTCAATCTCTTCTATAACAGGAACTACGACGGGAGCCATATTAGTAGCTACAAGAGCATCTTGTACAGCTCTGAACTCAGTCGTGTAAGGATCAGTGACAACCCCAGTATTTTTAGAACTGCAGCGAGAGGCCTCTCAGTGGACACAAAAGGACAATGTTAAAAATCGATCGATTTTCGCCCCGCTCCGGAAGGTTTTCTAGCTAATTAAAATTGCTCTAATAGGCATGTATTTGATGAAAATACATCTTTAAAACCGGCGTACTACGGAGAAATTGCTAAAGTTTGCCATACATGCCTAAAATCATATAAAACTTGTTTAAACGCTGAAGGAGGATTTTTGGAAACCGATCGATTTTCACCCCTCTCCTGAACACTTTCCAGCTATGTTAAATGATTTCAGTAGGGTTGTATTGGATGGGAATATACATATAAAACCGGCGCAGTGCGGGGAAATTGTCCGTATACAGAGATACGACCAGTATCAAATAAACAAGGTTTATCAGATTTTACGCATGTATGCCAAGCTGGAGCGATTTCCCCAGATTACGCCGGTTTCAAACATGTATTCCAATGAAATAAACGCCTGTTAGAGCAATTTTAAATAGCTAGGAAACGTTCCGGAGCGGGGCGAAATTCGTCGATGTTTAACATTGTCCTTTTCTATGCAATTGTGAAGATGGCAAAACTGCGGCAAGTCTTTCCAGCGGCATCCCTCGCACGAGAAAATTTTCTAACTAGTTTTAAAGATGGCCAGACTGCAAGTCTCTCCAGTGGCATCCCATTCCAAGAAAATGTTCTCAGTAGCTCTAAAGATAGGAAAACTGCAGCAAGTCTCCTCAGCGACATCTCTCGGCAAGAAAATTTTCTAACTGGTTGTAAATTTGGTCATTTTCAGAACTAGTTACAATATTTTCTTGGGCGAGAGATGACACTGGGAGACTTGCCTCAGTTTTGCCATCTTGAGAGCTACCAAGAATATTTTTTTTGGGAAAGAGATGCCACTGGGGAGAACTGCTGCAGTTTGGCCATCTTTACAACTAGTTAGAAAATTTTCATGGGCCAGGGATGCCGCTAGGGAGACTCGCTGCAGTTTTGCCATCTTTAGAACTACTTAAAATATTGTCTTGGGCGAGAGATTGCGTTGGGGAGACTTGACGCAGTTTTGCTATCTTTACAACTAGCGAGAAAATTTGTTTGGGCGAGAGATGCCGCTGGGGAGACTTTCCGCTGGTAGGAGATGCCTTAGATGTGACAATTTATCCTGTAGTACTTGCCGCAGATGTAAAAATTAGTCCTGGGAGACTTACCGCAGTTTTGCACTTCGATGTGGACTTGAAAATTTTTCCAGGATGAGAGATGCCACTGGGGAGACTTTCCGCGGGTAGGAGATACCGCAGGTGTGAGAATTAGTCCCGGGAGGCTTGTCGCAGTTTTGCTATTTCTATCTGGACTTGAACATTTTTTCCGGATGACAGATGCTGCCGGGTAGACAATAAGTCCTGGGAGACTTATTGTCTTAATTGAATTAATCTTCTGGGTCAAAAATGCACCCTTTCGTTCAAAAATGCATAATTTTATTTAAAAATTCATCTTTTTGGTGGAAAATGTACCTATTTGGTCGAAAATTCGTCTTTTTGTGTTCAAAATTCAATAATTTGGCTGCTCAAATTTTCAATTTACGAAAATTCTATAAGCTTCATTTACTTTTAAACTTTTCATTGAAACTTTTGGTTCAAATAAAAATTTGGTTGGTTCGCAAATAAAAAAAAGTCCAAGATAAAATTGCGTATTTTTAATATTATCCATTGACGTAACTCACAATAACGGATATGTTTCTTAACGAAAGTTACTATATAAACGATAAAAAGTTGGCTCAGAGCGACAGAAAATTATTTGCCAAAGGATTTTTCAATTCATTTTAGCTTAAAACTTCAAGAACTCTTTTAGTGTTGTTTTCCATCAACGTAACATTAATCGACGTGACCTTTCTTTTGGTTTGTCAGGGCTGGGTGATAAAAAATTTAACTCTTCCGCAAAAAAAGTTGCAGACAATTAATGAAAAGAAAGTTTCTCGAATAAATAATTTTGTTTCAGTCATAAAAGAGCATAAATAATACAATTTTTGCAGTTAGTAATGCAAAAAACAACCAAATTTAATTGCAGAACCAAGTAGGTATTTTATGTGATGACGACAGCTGGCAAGATGCCTGCCCTCCAAAGGCCAAGCATTTTTGACAAATGTTTACGATTTCTAAAAGTTAGCACCATTTAAAAAAATTACAAAACACAAAATCTCTAATATCCCAAACATATCGAGAATGAGGTTGTTAACAAATTCCGAAATTCAATGTTTACAAAATGTTAAATTATCTCGAGAACGGTCAGAGATATTTGAAAGATGTATGAAAATCGTCAGTAATGAAAATTCTGATAGAGCCTATTTTCCCATTGTTGTTTCTTGATTTATTCAATTATTTCTAGTTATTAAGTGAGAAGACGTCAAGCCGAAATGAATAAAATAGGTTAATTCTGAAACAGTTTATTTAATAGAAAATACAATAAACTCTGAAATGTTTACAACTGTTTACTTAGTTACACTTGACTGCATGGTCGAACAACTCTTCAACATAAAAATAATAATACCGGAATAGCTTCGTGCAGAAAGGTTCGTACAAAAGTACAAATCGAAAACAAAAATGCCTTCGACATATTGAGATGATTTTATTATGAACAAGAAAACTAAAGACTTAAGAGGATTAGATCTGAATATGTCTGCAAATTGTTATCCCGGCCAGAACGCGTTAAGTGAAATGATTTACAAATAATTTCGAAAATTATCAAAGCCACATTGTTTTAAACTTAAAACGTTACAAATTCGACGATATTTGAAATAATTTTAATTCGTTTCAATTTGCAACTCACCGGGATTCGAAGTATACTACACTCCACGCTCCCTTATACGACATTTTCTATACGACCGCTCGGTTATACGTCCTGTTGGCGCTCCCGTATACGACGGGACGGTCGTCCTCCACCATCCCCACTCTTCCGCTCAAAGCTTGCGCGGGAATTCAACGCGCATGCGCGCGACCACGTGAGACTGTTGGGAGTTTAAGTGGAAGGGGATAGATGGGTCCCCCTTGCGCTGTCGTACAAGGGAAAGTTCTCGGTCCCAAGCTCCTCGTATAAGGGAGCGCGGAGTGTAATTCGCAACGATGTTAAACAAATCTGATAAATAAAATAAATGAGCATGTCCATCTTTTAGAGTGGGAGGTTTCGAATAACTAGAAATCCAGTTTAGGTAGAAGAAAACACTTTATTCAGTAACTGTCGAACGTATCATACACTGAGACACACACGGGGCTAACGCCATATACGGAGTGAGCAACTCGGTAGCTCGAAGTGCGTGAAGCAGCAGCACCTCCCACCACGACAGAGAGTCAAGCGAGCAAGGCGCTAAATTTAAAACTCCAACACTCCCTCCCGGGGTTGACTCTATTTATAAACTCAATAGTTTGACGTTAAAGAATATTATTAACTAGACTTTAGAACGAGATGATTTTTAATAAACAGTCTTAATAGTTTATAATACTAAACATACTAATCTCAAATGTCGTAGAGTTAAACAGTCGTTCGCACCTGTCGTAAGTTCATCCTCTGCTCGTCGTGTCAACCTTCATCTCCTGTAAATTAAATTTCGGATAGCTAATCTTGAACAATTTATTAACTATCGTATGTAAACTCACACTCTTTCGTCAATGTCACCCAGTCGTTAATAAACACATGACTGTATTTAACAATCATGATTTAGAATGATATTGCATAGTCTACTATGGGTTTCAAAGCATAGAGGTTAAGTCATTATATCAGCCAGTTGACTCTTTGAAGGGACCCAATTGAGAACCATCCTGTCGTATTTAACACATTCTTTTACATAGTCTAAATGTACACCCGTCATATGTCTGAGTCGATTTCCACCACTAGTCTCAGCGCAAATGGTTGCAGCTTTGTTGTCACATCTGAGTATAGCTGGGAGAAAGCTGTCGTTGGTTATTCGGATTAAGGACTTACTGATGGAAATTATTTCCTGACAAGCCTGACTCATAGCCACGTATTCAGCCTCGCAAGTTGAAAGAGCAACATAGCTCTGTTTACTTGATCGCCAAGAGATTGTATCACCGAACAGTCGTATCACAAATCCACAAGTGGAGATTGAGGATTTACAATCTGCAAAGCTAGCATCTGAGTAGGCTATCAAGTCTTCCCGTCATCCTAAGTATTTTAAACCAATATTTTTAGTTCCCTTCAAATACCTGAATACTCGCTTAACCATGTTCCACTCGTTTTCGGTTGGGTTCAACTGATGTCCACTCAGCACCTTTACCGTGTAAGCAATATCAGGGCGAGTGGAGCCAGCTAAGTATAGCAAGCTACCAACTGCTTCTCTATAGGGGAAATCGAGAATTTGCCTTATCTTGTGGGCCACTGTCGTCATTTTCCCTCTGTCGTCGTTCGTGGTTCGCAACCTGTCGAGTAATCATGGGGGTGTTTTGTGGGAACTCGTCGTTAAAACCGAATTTCGTCAGGATTTTACCTACATAGGCTTCCTGAGTTATTGTCATAACTCTTTTTTCTCTGTTTCTGCGTATGTTCATACCTAAGTAATTTTTGGGTTCTCCCAAGTCTGACATTTCAAAGGCAGTCATTAGTTTTGATTTTACTTCAGTTAGCTTTTGACTGTCGTTACTAGCTAAAAGAATATCGTCTACGTAAATTATTAGAATTACTTTTGACTTCCCAGGATTATTAAGAAAGAGACAGGGATCATAGTCATCGTTAACAAGTCCTAAGTAATTAGCAACTTCGGTAAATTTCTTGTTCCACCGTTTAGGACTGATTCGCAAGCCGTAAATTGCTTTGTTAAGTTTGCATACTTTAAACCGTCGTAGTTTTTCAGGAATGTTCATTCCATCAGGAATTTCCATGTACACATCGTCTTCTAGAGTTCCGTTTAGAAAGGCAGTCTTCACGTCTAGTTGACATACTTCATAATCTTTAAAGTTAATTAACGCGAATAACGTTCGTATTAAGGTTAATCTTGAAACTGGGGCATAGGTCTCTTTTAGGTCATACGAGTTTGAATCTTTAAAGCCTCGAATAAATAGTCTGGCTTTATATTTTATTTTGCCGGAATCATCGTTTTTACGCTTGAAGACCCATCGTGAGTCTATTATGTTTGGACTTTTACCGTCTTTCCCTATTTTAGGTCGATCTATAGTTGTCCATACCTTATTCTTTTCCAAAGATTCGAACTCTTCGTTAATAGCGTTAAGCCACTCGTGTTTTTCTTTGGATTCTGTGGCTTGTTTATAGTTTTGAGGATCGTTGTTTATTGTCGCGTGTAAACAGTATAAAGTTTCATCGTTAGTTGTGTCTGTGGTATTCGTAAACTCTTCTTCTATTGTTGGGATTTCGTAATTGTCAGAGACTGTTGTTGCGTCAGTAAGTTTAACAAAGCTTGTATCAGTGACTTTCCGATTTCTAGTGTTATAGGGTGCTCGTCCTGTCGTTTGAGCTGCCTTAAGTTTCTTTTTGGGATTCTCTCCCTTCGTTTCTAATGGTCGTTTACGAGGTCTACCTCGTTTCTTTATCTGTTCTCCCTCCGTTTCCGGTTTTGTACTGTCGTCTTTAGTGATTCTTTCGTTTTCTTTTTGTATTATAAACACGTCGTTCGTTGATGGAGTCGATTCAGGAAGGCGCCAATCTCTAATTGAATCCTCTCCGAATCGATCACCATAGACAACCTTTACATTAAACCTAACATTTCTTGACTCAAAAAATTTACCGGATTCCGGATTTAGAAACATGTAACCAGAACGGGTATAACCCACTAGGATTCCGCGAACCGTCATAATGATAGTTTGGGGAGAACATGTCGAGAGGCGCTTTAAAGTCATTTGATTTATGTGGTGTGCGATTGTATACGTAAATAACAGCTCCCAGAGCCAAGTCCTACATATTGGATGGTAGCTTGGAATCGAATAAAACTGATCGTATCTTTTTCTGCAAGGTTTGGTTAAACCTTTCGGACAATCCGTTATGTTGTGGAGTATCTGGACAAGCAGACTGTCGTTCAATACCTTCGCGAGTTAACACGTCGTTAGTATAACCTCCCATGTACTCTGTTCCTTGATCGGATCTTAGGTAGCAAATCTTTTCGTCCTTACCAAGTAGATTCCGCGAACTTGTAATGAACCGTTCAAGGCAGTGACCCGTTTCATCTTTTGTCTTCATAGCCAGTCGTGAAAAATCGTCAATAAAAACCGAAATGTATTGATAACTGTGCGGGAATGTAGCTGGAGAGATCTTTCCCATTACATCAGAGTGTATTATCTGTAACGGTCGTTGGGCTCTTGTTCGTTCATTTGGGAAGGGTGATTTTGATAACTTGGTTATTGCGCAAATTTCACAGTCAAGTATACTATCGTCAAAGGTTGTGGATTGAAGATCCTTATTATCCTTCCACAGATTTTTTAATTTGCGCAAATATGTGATCGAGGCGTGACCCATGCGGATATGCCAGAGCATGGTTTTATTTGTTTTTATGCTGTCATTGTCCAAGTTAGTTGAGCAGTTGCCGTTATTGGTCAGGTCAACTGCGGGTAATTGGTCTAAGTTTGTTATTTTACGGTGTGTTATCAGGGTGTCAAAGTCTGAAAATAAAAGCTTGTCATTTTGTTCTATTTGTTTAGCAACTGTACTGTCGGTCGTTCTGGAAATACTGTCTTTATGTAGAGCATCTACCGCCTTATCCTTTTCTACAACTGTCGTTTCTGTGGATTCCACTACCTCGATATCTACATTATTATCTGCCTGTCGTTCTACCGTCTTGGATTCGAAAGCGATTGCTTGCAATGAGTTGGTTTGATCCAGTGAACTATTTTTATTAATTTTGAATTCAATTAACCAGTAGGGACTGTCGTAGATACCGGTCGCTAGGGATTCGTTCGTTTTAGGGTTAAAGATATCCACGCTTTTGTTATCAAGATGGATGGATAGCCCTTTGTCCGCAAATCGTCTTAAAGATAGCAAGTTCTCGGAGAGAGACTTGGCATATATTGTATTATCAAGCGTAATAGGGTTCCTATTGTTGGAATTTGACAAGACACTAACTGTACCTTTACCTTCCGCCATCAAATCTGCTTTACTGTCCTTATTTGCGCATTTGATGATACCTTGAGCCTTTTTATTAAGAGAACTAAAGATCCCTTTTGAATTGCTAAGGTGCTCTGTAGCGCCTGAATCGACAATAAATGTTACATACTTATCGTTTTGATTCGCCTGTTCGTTAATACAGTCAATATTATTTATGGAATCGTGGTGACAACAAGTGGATGGAAAAGACTCTCTACTTTCGTTAAAAGAACTGTTTAAACAGGACGCGGAAACTATATTTTCAATGTTACGCCTACCTTTATTTGTTATTTCTTGACAATTGGCAAAATGAATTTTTGAAGAATTGCTAGTTCCCGTGCGGGACTGATCAGGATTGTTATTCTTATTATTATTCTGTTTATAATTGTTACGGTCGTTTTGTTTATTTGAAGGTCGTTTATAGCCATTGTTATTTCGTTTGGGAAAATATCTATTTTGATTATATCGTTTTCTCTTAAATTGTTTTTTGTTTTTCGTGTGTAGGTAACTGTCGTGCGTCTGGTTTGTTTTGTTTGTAGTGTTTACTTTTATTGGCTCCTTTTCCCAGCCTGGACAGTCGTTTGGGACAGGCCGCCGCTATGTGAGATGTGAATTGCTGACATTCGTAACATTTCCTTAAACCTTGTCCCTTCCTGGGACATTCGTTCTTCATGTGACCTATGTCGTCACATTCATAACACCTCTCGTTAATCCAGCCTGCTCGTTGATTCGAGCTCGTGTACGATACTGTCGCTATCGTGTCGGTCTTATTAGCAGGATGTATGCTGGAGCTGGCTTGAACCTTATAAGCTTCAGCCTGGAGAATAAACATTTTTAACAACTCGTACGTTAACCCTTTTCCCGTTTGATTTTTTTGTCATAAATTCGATTGATTGAATTTCCGGTAACTGTGTCATAATCGCGTTGTACAAGGCGTCTCGTTTTTCTTCGTCAGTCAAGGGGGTGGATCCTAAGATCATTTCGTAATTTTGTACAATTTCTTTAAATCGTTCTAAAAATTGCATTGCAGACTCCCGTTTTGTGTTATATTGTATTCAATATAATTGTTTTCTAACGCTAACGCTCGTTATATTTACTTCGCATCGTTTAAATTCCCTTAATTTATTCAGAATTCCAACCGCATCCTTTAAGTGTAAAATTTTAGTGTGATAAAGTTTGTTTACTCGATTGATTATTATGTCTCGAACTTTGAAATGATGTTTTTCTTTTATTTTGTGATTTAAACCATCCGGTGGAGTAACTGTCGTGTCCAAAACATATGGCAAATCGTTGATTCGTAGTTCTGAAGTTAAGAATTCATAAAAATGTTCAAACTTGGTTTGGAGAGTTAATTTGTAATCATGTTTAATACTAATGTCTTTACCGATAAATTGAATTTTAATAGCTTCAGTCAATTGTTTAGTAAAGTCTTGGGAGTCTCTATGCCCGGTATTTGAATTAGACTCGTGATTGTTGATCTGTGATTTATGGGGTTTGTTTTTATTGGCGCAGTCGTTTACGGTTATTTTGTTGGAACTGTCGTGATGAGTCTTATCATTTATATTTAAAGGTACTGTCGCATGTAAAGTTTGTGTTCTATTCGTTAGGGATATGTTTGGGAAAATGGGTATGTTTGACTTAATTGTAGGTTTCTTCACCTTCTCCTGATCAGCCTCACGCATATTTAACCACATTTTTAGATTATCTTGCATTTTCGAATGCAGATCCATGGTTAGCGTCATCATTTTCTCCAACTGCTTGATTTTCCGGTCGATCCTGTTTTCGACCTCCGCATAATCGAGTTGAGTTTTTGAACCGTCGTTTCGTTTGATCTGTCGTTCGTCGTTTGATGGCTGAGTTTCACCATCGTTTCTGTTCTGCCCTTCGTTGACATTAGCATTTTGGCTTACTGCTGTTGCCTCATTGGAGTCACTTTCGTTGTAGTCCGATCCAGAACTTCCCTGCGTTTCTAGTGACGCACCTATACCAAGGAACATATCGTTAATTTTATATATAACAGTCGTTTGTTGTAATCAGTCGTTTTTGCAATCTGTCGTTTGTCGTAATCAGTCGTTTTTCGTAATCTGTCGTTTGTCGTAATTAGTCGTTTTTCGTACTCCGTCGTTTGTCGTAATCAGTCGTTTTTCGTACTCTGTCGTTTGTCGTAATCAGTCGTTTGTCGTCGACGACCCTGTCGTCCATTCGTTACTTGTCGTTGGAATCAGATAGAGCTTACCATCGTTTCGGTCTTTGTTAAGCCCTTCGTTTGCTTCGCTCAACAATCTCTCCTCTTCGCTATCCGATAAATCCATTGGTTCGGATTTCGATTCGGAAGTCTCTTCGGGATTGTCGATCGTGTAGGCCTTGTTAACGTCGCTTCCATCTGGTTTTTGGGCATTTAAGAGTTCAGCCCTTGCCTCATCCCATTTTTCCTTCAGAGTGTCTTTTGCTAGAGGAGATTAAATCGTTGTGAATTAAAAGGTGGGTTTTAACCGTCGTTTCGTAGTACTGTCGTTGTAAATACTGTGTTGCGACATTTTTTTATTTAAATATTAGGATTAGCTTTAGAACAGTTAAGACCGAGCACAAGTCAAAACCGTCCAAAGCAGCTTGTCCCTTCGCACCCGTTACTATCGTGTGCTACAGATACAAGCTTAGTTGTTTTGGATTTCGGAAATGAACACAATTTCCTCCATTCCAAACAACTCAGACAGAAACCTTCATGTATCCAGAAAACAAACTTGAACAGACTATCGTTCATTATTACATTGTTGTCTTATTCCTTTGTTTCAAAAATTTATGAGATTACGTATCTTTAAATTTAACGACACCGAGAATAATCAAATCATCCTATATATTTTGATTTTAAATTTAAAGCAATGCATTGCGTAGGATTGACCCGTCGTCACTGTCATTACAGCTGATATTTTAAGAGAAATTATAAGAGAATACATACTCAACACGATTTTCTCGCCAGTTGAAAACGTGATTGAAAGAGATTCGTTTAGGAGGCTCACTTGTACTGTAATCACGTTATGTGATTCGACAAGTAGTGCACGTCTGCACCTCTCCACTATCCTTTCGACCGTCGTAGACATCTCGTTCTTGCAGAATTTAAAATCTTAAATCGTACATGTATGCTTGTATTCGTGTACCTTTAATTTCACATTATTTTTCCTTAATTCTACGTATCACTTTCGTATATAAGTAAGGCTATATTAAAGGAAATCGTCATAAGCTTCCTATGTTTTAAAAAAATTTAAAAGAATAAGATTCCGGAAATGGATCAGTAATTCTAGGTCTGCTTCATTTCGAAGGAAAAAAAAAAGATTCCCCTTTTTATCGAAACAGTCGTATAAATGATCTTTTCTGAAAACAGCATCATAGCCATTGTCAATACGAGGAAATGAAACCAGTCGTCATAGGTATAAACATTATTCGCATTTTTCTTCTATCTCGAAAATAGGCAATAAATCAAACAACCATATATCCTTATTTCGAGGAACAGGTTTAACTCTCGTGAGAGAGATAGTGAATATAGAGTATTGACATTTTTCATAAACAATCGTTAACCTTGAGGCATATTCTGTTTTCAAATTCCCGGAATAATAAAAGTGAAAGTTTTATACCCATGGTACACATTACAATTCATATAAATAGGGTCATTATTAAATTTACGACTATTACGGTCATTCTGTAAAATGCATCAAAATTAAACATGGCGTCCTTCTGTGTGTTCCGCCCCTTCTTTGAACATGGACCGCTCGACCGGCCCCGTCCGCCATTACGGCCAGAGGGACGCCTTACGATTCGTTCCTTCTTCCAGTTTAACCCTCGAAAACCGTCGCAATTATGATGCAAAACCCACGATCACGCACACTGCACTTATGAATTCTTTTGGAAAAAGAAAAACATCTACTTACCCCGTCGTAACCCGTCGTCTGCCGTCAGAAAAACCAAAAACCTCGTTTAAAGGAAAAACCACGTCGTCCTTGCTTCACTCGAAAAAATGCCTCTCTTTATTCCACAATTAATCCTTGCACAGTGGAAGCGTGCTGCTGGGTCCCATAACCTTTTAGAGTGGGAGGTTTCGAATAACTAGAAATCCAGTTTAGGTAGAAGAAAACACTTTATTCAGTAACTGTCGAACGTATCATACACTGAGACACACACGGGGCTAACGCCATATACGGAGTGAGCAACTCGGTAGCTCGAAGTGCGTGAAGCAGCAGCACCTCGCACCACGACAGAGAGTCAAGCGAGCAAGGCGCTAAATTCAAAACTCCAACACCATCCTAATGATTATTATTTATTATATTTGTTTAACATCGTTTTCTAGCTTCTATTTTTCTTCAAACTTCGCTTTCGATATTATCCTCATTATGTTGGCCCACGGTGTGGGTGGTCGATCTTCCTTATTTCGACCTGCACAGAAAAGCGGACGTCGATCCTCGTTACTCCTCGCGGACGATTTTATGACGATGATGACGCCATGCATTATTCTCTCGTATAGCATGTGGTGCTGCTTGGCTTCGTACTAGATCACCATTCGCTAATACGAATTCAACTGAACCGCTAAGAAAAGTATAGTCATTAATTAGTTTAAAGATTACAAAAATTTTAACTAGGAACTATACTAAATTGTGATAACTCTCTAAGAAATTATATTTTAAATTCTGATTCCAAATCCCAACAATTCTTCATTGGTTAAAAATAAAGCATAGGGCCAAAAGTAGAAGATTTTTCCCGCGGGCCAGTTTACTGCCCGAACGAGAATATTGTTCCAGAGGGTGCGTTTACTGCCCGAGCGAAGTAAGGGCAGTAAGCACATATACAGGGTGTCCCAGTACTCAAGGTACTTGAGTATTCTCTAAATTTTTTTGAAATTCTATCATTTTTTTAATTCTGTGAATGCTTTTGAAGTTTGTATATTCTTTTGCACTCTGTGAATTCTTCTGAATTCTCTAAATTCTTCTTGATTCCTTGAATTCTTCCGCTATTCTTTAAATTCTTCCGAATTCTCTGAATTCTTCTCAATTGTCTGAATTCTTTTGAATTCTCTGAATCCCATGAATTCTGCCGCTATTCTCTGAATTCTTCTGAATTCTTCTCAATTGTCTGAATTATTTTAAATTCTCTGAACTCTTTTAAATTCTCTGAAACATTTTGAATTCTTTTGTATTTTCTAAATTCTTTTGAAATGCTCTATGTTTTTTTTTTAATTCTGTGAATTCTTTCGAACTTTGTGAATTCATTTGCACTCTGTGAATTCTTCCGAATTTTCTAAATTCTTCCTGATTTTTTGAATTCTTGTTAATTTTATGAATTCTTCCACTATTCTTTGATTTCGTCCGAATTTTCTGAATTCTTGTAAATTCTTTGAATTCCCTGATTTATTCTGAATTCTCTGAATTGTTTAAAAACTTTATGAATTCTCTAAACCGTTTTGAATTTGTTGAATGCTCGGTGTAACTGAATTTTTTCGAATGTTTTTTAATTATCTTGAAATCATTAGAATACACGTTGAATTATTTTAGCTTTCTTTGAATATTTGTAATGATGTAGCATTCAAACAAATTCTTCAGAATTAAATTTTTTTTTAATTCTCTTGAAATCTTTACCATATACAATGAATTGTTCTAACTTTCTCCAAGTCTTTTGTATTCTTTAAACTCTCCTGAATTATTTTAAATTCTCTTATAAATTTTGAAATATCTGAATGCTTTCCAATTCTCTGAAATATTTAGAATTTTCTGAATTCTTTTTATTGTCTTTTTTTAAAATTATCTGCATTCTTTTGAAATTTTCTGAATTATTTGAACCACTGCATTCTTCCAATGATTTTTAATTATCTTTAAATGATTAAAATATATTTCAAGTTACTTTGAATTCCTTCAGATCTTTTTAATTTTTTTTTAATTTTTAGAATCGAGTATGTTATATTCTGTAGAATTCAAACGAATTCCTAGAATTCTGTTTCAGTTTTCTGAATTCTTTCGATATCTTCAAAATACGCGTTGAATTATTTTGAATTCTGTAGAATTATTCAGGATTTAAAATATTCGAAGAAAGTTAAAGTGGTTGTATTCTAAAGATTTTAAGTAAATTAAAAATATTGAAAAGGAGGAGTTCAAACTAACTCAATGTGTCTTCTAATGATTTCAAGATAATTAAAAAACATTTTTTTTTAATCCAGTGATATCGTGAGAATTCTACGGATTCAGAGTAGTTTAAAGCGTTCATGGAATTCGAAACAATTCAGAGAATTCGGAAGAATACAGAGAACCTAGAAGAATTCAGAGAATCCCGAAGAATTCACAGATTTCAAAAGAATTCACAGAATTCAAAATAAATTTAGATAATTTAAAAACATTTAGATAATTCAAAACAATTCATAGAATTTAAAATTTGTCACAGAATTCAAAAGAATTCAGGCAATTTAAAAATTATGGGAGAATTCAGAATAATTCAGGAGAGTTCATAGAATACAAAAGACTTGCAGGAATTCAGATCAATTCATAGTGTTTTATAAAGATTTCAAGAGAAATAAGAAAAAAAAACTTTAAAATTTCTGTAGAATTCGTGTGAATTCTACAGAATCAAAAATATTCAAAGAAAGTTAAAATAATTCAACTTGTATTCTAATGATTTGAAGATAATTAAAAAGTGAAATTCAGTGAGATCGTGAAGTATTTAGTGAATAGCGGAAGAATTCATAGAATTAAGAAGAATTCAAAGAATTAAGAAGAATTTAGAAAATTCGGAAGAATTCACAGAGTGCAAAAGAATTCAGAAACTTCAAAAGCATTCACAGAATTTAAAAAAATCATAGAATTTCAAAAGAATTTAGAGAATACAAAAGATTTAATAAAATTCAAAATTGAGAAGAATTCAGAAAATTCAGAAGAATTCAAAGAATTGATTAGATTTCAGAGAATACAAAAGACCACAAGTGAATTCTAAGAATTCGTTTAAATTTTACAAAATTAAAAATACACGAAGGAAGTTGAAATAATTTAATGTTTATTGTACTCTTTTGCGCACAAACTCTTCTCAGTGACACATGTACTCTATTTTTTATGAGGAATTCAAAAATATAAAAATGTACCTTGAGTACTGGGACACCCTGTAAAAAAATATACTTTTGCCTCGTGTTGCATATAGTATTTTATTCCACTCCCGACTGACAGTCCACTTTTTGGTCCTGATAAGCGGGGTCGAAACAACTTTGCACCCTAAGGAGATTTTTTAAAAATTTAAAAAAAAATTAGAATTTTTTGAAAAAAATTACTTTTGCCCCGCTAAATTTTACTTTCTCCCTGCTAAATTTTACTTTTGCTCCGCTAATTTTACTTTTGCCCCGCAAAACTGGTTTTCGGGAAAAAATGCTACTTTCGCCCAGCTTATCAAGGGCAAAAGGTGGGTTTTTTGGTCGGGTGTGGAATAAAAGTTATGTTTAGATTGAGTTGTAGTTTTTAAATTACCGGGTTGACCATTTTGATTCAACTCATAAAAATTTCCACCATGGTATGCTGCTCTACGGACGCCATCACGCCACAATTCATCGCCATTCGAAAATGTGACTGGCCCTAGATTTGATTGGGTCAGAAAAAATTTCCATTACATAAATCACCAGATTAAAAAAAATCATTGACTTAGAACAACTAAATTGTACTAAATTGTGAGTTTACTAACAATTGTCAAAGAAATTTTATTTCGGATTTTTTTCTGAATAGGAACAATTTTGTTTAGTTCTACAAAAATTACATCTGTGAACTTAAGAGAGGTGCTTTAGAAACTTTATATTAACATTGTAAAACACCGATCCTTACCAAAACGACGCCGAATTAGGGGTGGTTTTAATTTGCAACATTTTTGAGATACAAAAGAAAATCAAGGCACAATGAAACTTTTCACTGTTAAAATTAATATGCAACATATTCCACGCCAATAGTTTTCCGTGAAAATTTCGATTCAAACACTAGAGGAAAAAAACTGTATGTTCTGAGCAGAATTCTGTAATATTTATTTTAGACAGGGTTTTAGTTTTTAAATTACCTGATTGTGGAACCTTTACAAATCGCTCAAAAACTCCACCAATAATCCTTCCAATTGGTCGTCCATTCTGATCCCACTGGATATCATAGTCATCAGACTGCACATAACGCTGGTATTGTGGATTATTATAAAGCCGTGATGAACCAACACCCGATTCTGCAACAAGCAATATAGGGATTTCTTATTCACGAAGTTTCTCAACGAACTCAAAAGTAAACAGTGGTTCGCCAAAAAGGTATCCTGAATTTGATCGCAACAGAGAAAAAAGCGAAAGGTAAAGTTGGCGAAAGTTTCACTGAGGTTGGAATAATAATTCTGATGTTATTCACTACATCACGTATAATTATCGGCTTTGCCAAGTAAAACAGTACTGAGCAAATTGGAGTGCAATGTAGAATCGGTAACAAAAAAACACAAATAAAACATTGCTTTTTCCGGGGTGCTAGCAAGGCTCTAATCGGGTGTTCCGATCAGGGGGATGGCTCTCATAGAGTGTAGTTCCACTGATCGAGCTTAGGCGGCGTTGCGTCACTGGTCGGCTTTACGCTGACGAGTGGAAGGTTAGTTTCACGCGCGTAGAACTGTTGGTGGGAGAGAAACTTCCGCCTCGGAGAGCGCGTGAAAGAAGGGTTGCCAACTTACAAAATTCATGTACTCCAGCTGATGGAAACTGTGGGTAACGTAGGTCATCAAAGGTAATGATGCACAGTTACCGGCAATTTCGATCAGCTTGAATATCTGAATTTTATAAGTTGGTAACCCTTCATTCACGCGCTCTCTTAGAGGTGGAGGGGATACAGAGATTGAAAAAAGACCGCTGATGCCACCTCGTG
>CAKNWW010350418.1:0-19756 GCA_932074435.1 Andricus kollari | reverse complement strand
TTTAAATTGGACTTTCTAGCAAAATAATTACAATTTTAACAAAATACTAAATAATATTCGTCTTTTCTTGTAGATAATAGAACGTCTTGGTTGACAATTCAACTACTTGATTGAAGGTTGAACTACTTGGTTCAAATTTTATTGTATTGGTTGAGGATGTAATTGTTTTGTTGAAAACTTTTTATTTAGGTTAAAAATTAATTTTCTGAAGTAGCAATTTAACCATTCCATCTTTTATTGAAAATTCAACTATTTACGATTTTATTAATAATTTATCTTACATATTTGGTTTAAAAATGAAACGGTTAGAATGAAAGTTTAACTGAATTGTTACAAATTCAGATAATTGTTGGAAAATTTGAATATTTTTTTTTTTCAACTTGTGTAAAAAGAACATTTCAAAGATCTCTGCTCAACAAATATGTATCCACGCCATCATTTGTGAACCTTGAAATTGAAGAATGAATCAATAAATTTGTTAATTATATCATTTGAAGAAATCTTAAGTGAAAAAACATTACAAATTGTGCAATTAAAATATTTTAAAGCAGAGGCTTGTTTCATAAGACGTCAACAATTTTTTATTTGAAACCGTTTTAAAATAATAATTTTATAACTATTACTTATACATTAAAATGCAACACTCTTTTTCACACATTAGTAATTTGAAAAGGAAAAAATTACAATTGTAAAGTTGAAAATTTAAATGTAGGATGCAGCTCTTCGAAATTGTCAGGATTCAATCGAATGCATTCTATTTACAACAATGCAGCTGGAAATTGTTCACTTCTCAATATCTGCTTTATATTTTCTCCTTCTTAATAAACAGTACAATATTTCCAAATATAAAAAAGATTCATTTTTATTAAAAAAACAATTTAAAATTTAATGAAGGTTGAAAATAGGTTCTATAGTTGCATTTGGACGTTTGAAATTATTTACTACTAAGCCAAAGTGCAACTCTTCCACCATAGGGAAAATAAATTTCAGCATTTTCACGCCAGCCATAACCGGTTTAACCAGGCAGTGGAGGAGTCAGGGGGGGCCGATTGACGTCAAGCCATTGTCAAATTACCTTTTCCGCTCGGTTCAACTGAGAAGTGCACATCTGCCGAAGGAGTATCGCAAACCCAACACGATCCCGAGTCGATATATCGACTTCCCGAGAAAAAGTCGAGTCGAGCGAAAACCGACTCGATCTACACCCGATACTGGAGGCTAGGATCGAGTCGGTATCGTGTCGAGATCGGGAAATATCGCTCGATGGCATCACTAGAAATTACGCAATTAAATTGATCGATAAGGGGTCAACATTATAAGACATGTTATAGTTTAAGGTATAAGGATCTAGATACATAAATTGAACGGGTCAATAAAGGTAAAATATATATCAATATATATCATAATTAAAGGAATAAGAGTCGAGATACGTCAATTTAATGGTTCGATAACAGCAAAACATATTGTAATTTAGGGTATAAGGGTCGAGATACCTAAACTAAATGGGTCGATAACGGCAAAGCATATTATAATTTAGTGTATAAATTCCTGAAAATAAACCAAGAATCTTACGATAAAATTTGGACAAACACCACGAAAAGCTCCTATTGCAATTCCTGAAAACAAAATAAAAATTTGTTTTTTTGGACGAAAATAAAAAAGAGGAATGAAAAATGAAATGGAACACAAAAGTGATGTTCGTTTGGGACGCTGTTATAAGATTGTTCTTGCTAGACATACGAGAGGGTTTGTTGATATTGATCATGAGTTCGACTGGGATAATGTTGAAATTTTACATAGTTAAAGTAATGAGAGAAAGAGAGAATTCATGGAAATGCTTTATATTAAAAAACAAAATAAGTTGTCTATTAATTTAAAAACAGATTTGGATGAATTAAACAAAATTTATTCTAGTATGATTAATTACATTTAGCAATAGATTTTCATGAGCCTTGACATATCTTATTTCCTGTTTGTTCATTATGGATTTGCCTTTAGACCCATACTTAGTTCTCAGGTATACATGATTTGTCTTTAAACCCACACTTAGATCTCAGGCATCCAGGAGGTAGCATCGTATTTTCGTTGCTATTCCCACCTGTTCTAATTTTTCTTACCTTGATAAGGGTGCTGTGTGAGCACCGAAACGTTGGTGAATATTATCCATGCTTTTTTATTGTGATTTCAAAGTAATAAAAATAAAAAAGACGAAAGAAATAAAAAAGAGAAGGAAGGGGATTTGGTTGGCTGCCTTTTCATTTTTCTTTCCTCTTTTTTATTTTTGTCCAAAGAAACAAATTTTTATTTTGTTTCCAGGAATTGCAATAGGAGCATTTTGTGGCGTTTGTCCAAATTTTATCGTAAGATTCTTGGTTTATTGTCAGGAATTTATACATTTACTTGATTGTTGGACGTTAAATGGGATTTTGAATTTGATTTTAATCTAATTCAAGATTCTTATATTTCAATTATAATTTAGGGTATCAGGGTCGAGATACCTAAATTAAATGGGTCGATAACGGCAAAACATATTATAATTTAGGGTAATAAGGGTGGAGTACCTAAATCAAATGGATCGTTAACGGCAAAACATATTATAATTAAAGGTATAAGGGTCAAGATACGTGAATTAAAAGGGTCGGTAAAGGGTAAAACATATTATAATTTATGGCATCATAGGGTCTCAACATTCTATAAAAGGGATTGAGAGGTCGGAAACATTACAACAGGTACAACAAAGTTAAACATTATGATGCAAGGTATCACAAAATGATTAGGTTTTGGCATTTCGGCACTCCAGCTTATCACCAAGTTAACAAGCATATATTATAAAAGGAACAAGATACACGCTTACCGGTGTATGTAAGGAACTTGAGGAATAACATGCTCAGGGGAAGGGCTGATGTGCGCGACCTTAATTTCTATAATTCACAACGGTCGGGAGAAAGATAGCCGATGAGGTCCGCTTTCGATTCGTCCATCCTATCGTCCTGTCTTCTCTTCGCTAGTGCTTATCAGCCGCCGTCGAGAGAAAGAGAGATTCCGAACTCCTTCGCACGAGGGGGAGTGAGAGGCAAGAATCGTCCCATTCATGCTTTCAGGGTTGGCTGTATCCTGGTGTCGAGGTGGAGAACGAGGAGCTCTTGCTTCTAACTGTAGGTGTGTGGTGGAATCTTCGATGCTCCCGATAAAAAAGAAACCAAAAAGACAGAAAAGCCAAGAAATGTCTTTTCAACGATTGACCGCCTCGCTTAATCCTCACCAGGAACGTGCCTTGGGTCTCAGACGACCAAAAACGTGTATCCATACTATCCTTATTGGCAGAATCTTCTATTCTACTTTGGATGTCAGAAGGGTCGTCGTTCCAGAAAATAATCCATTCTATCCTTATTGGCAGAATCACCTATTCTACCTTGGATGTCAGCAGGATATTCGATAAAGAGAAAATCCAGAAATTTATGTGGGGACCGGAGATGCGAAGATCTGATGAAGGTGAAAGTGGTGGTGGATCCAATCGATCGTTTGCGTAGGTGGCGGAAATGTGCATGGCTCTCGCTCGAGACCGCGGAATTAAGAAATTTAACAACAAAAATTAAAACTGCCCTAAATTATTAACATTAAAATTACAAATGAGCTGCCGAATCGAATAAGGGCACATAACATTATTTCGCCGGGAGTGGGAGGACCCCTGGAGGCTATCTGAAACATTTTCGAATTTGAGTTTTTAAAGACTTTATCTAGATGTAGAATTTAATTGCGCATATTTTTTTCCTTAGGCAAAAAGTTATAGCTTTTTTAGTTTTATAATTAAAGCCAAAAAACTGACTTTTTTGCAAAAATCGATTTTTATTATTTTTTCACTTCAACTCATGCTCAGCCAGTCAGTTTTTGGAATTTTTCAATAAAATTTTTTAGAAAATGTAGTTCAAAATGTCCTTCGACTGATAGAGTAAAAGGAATTAAATAAATTATTTACAAAAAGTTGTTATTAATTTTTTTTGCCGCTCGGCGCACGTCGGACTTTTCTAACTTCCAGCGTTTCGTTTATCTAGTGAATTTTAAGCAACAACAAACTTCCAGCGAGAAAGTTGTTAACAACAGTACAAAGAAGTTTTCTGGCAAATTATAGCCGAATCGATTTGATATTCAAGAAATTATTAATGTCTCAAGTTGCTAGCGGCTAGGCGACTCGCGCGCGGACTGTAGCTAGAGTGTCAGATTCGATTTTTAATACAGTTCTCCGACGCCAAAAATAAAAACCAAATTAGAAATCAGGTAATATTTAAGTATTATGAATAAATAAGTAAATAAATAAAATTGCATAATGCAAAATAAATTATTCATTTCATATTCTGTACAATGGAATTGTTCTATTTTTGAGACAATCTGTAAGAAAGTAAAACAAAACATAAACATCTAATAATTGAGATTTCCCGGATTCCTAATTCCGCGAATTTTTTCAATGCTTCAAATTCATGGAGTTGAAAAAAGTGAAAGATCGATAAAGTGCACTTGTTTTTGGTTCATATTTTAATAATAATAATCTACAAAAATTCAGTTAAGAAATATGTTGAGTCATAAAAATAAGAGCATTAATTTTGTTAATGCAAATATGAATTAAAAAATGTGAGATATTTTACTCTGAATTTGAATCAGTGAAATTTCATTGAAAGTCAGCACTGTTAAAAATAGTATTAAATTTAAAATACTAATGTATATTAAAATTAATGTCTCAAGCATATGAAATCGCTATTTAGGTACGTGTTTATTAAATTTCATATACATTCATGACAATCTCTCAGATAATTCCATTTTACACAAAATCAAAATAAAATTAGCAGTAATTTTCGATTCCTAATAATAAAACATGATACCTTCTTACAATTAATCAAAAATAAATATGGATTTTAAGTCGAAAGGTTCAATTACGTAAATAAATGGCAGGCCTAACCTACAATCAACTGTACTCACATTAAATTTCTACCAATGAGGGAAAATTTTGGAAAGAGTTCCACATGTGCGTTGCACTTGAATCATAAAAAGCAATTCAATAGACGAATTGAAGATTATTACTTCAATGCCGAATATTTGATAAGATTTATAGAAATAAAAGCACTATGAGTTTTCAAGCACGCTACTATACCGACCTGTATATTATATTTAATATAAACCCGAGTCGAAATTTAGACCCTGCTTTGACGCTGTTTAAACTTGTAGCCCCTACTTTAAGGTATTTACTCCTAGAGAATGAAACATTAGAGCCTACTTTGACTCCATTTGAACCTACAGGCCCTGCTTTGAATATGTAGAAGCTATCTGAGTCGAAATTTAGACCCTGCTTTGACGCTATTTAAACTTATAGCCCCTACTTTAAGGTATTTACTCCTAGAGAATAAAACATTAGAGCCTACTTTGACTCCATTTGAACCTACAGGCCCTGCTTTGATTATTTAGAAGCTACAGTCTTCCAATTCAAGAACCTATACTCGTATACTTTCACGACATAAAACTTCTCTTCCTTGATGATGACCCTACTTTGAATCTTTTAAACCTACTATCTTAAAATTCGAACGCTATAGTGGATTTAACAGAATTACACTGCGAACTATAACGAAGAAGGAACTAATTAAATTTATTAATAAGCTGGCCTCAAAGAAGAGAACATATCGATCTGATACATCAAAGGAATGTGAAACGAAAATCAGGCTCAAGATTCATCAACACCTTTCAATCACAATCAAGAATATCTATCTGATACATTAAAGAAATCTGACAATAAATTAACAAACTGGCTCAAGATTCAGAAACATCCTCCAGTAGCAACAAAGAAAATTAAAAATATCTAAGGTCAAGAGGTTTATTATTCAATATAATATTTAATCATTGTCAGCACTCATCACAAAAATGCTTAGAATTTAAAACCACCTGAAGCATATTTTTCTTCTTTAATAAAAAATACTCTTCATTTTATATGCACGCTTATACTTTTATACCTTATTCTGATAATTTGTCGGCTTCTATAGATAATAATAATTCATTAATATTTGTGCAAGAAATGTAAAATGACGTATATATTATATTATTGCCAGTGTAGGGTCTGGAGCACCAATTTAGGTTCAAATTTAGACCCTACTTTGTCGCTAAACGTGGAAAAACGGCCGATTTCCGACATATTTAGCGTCAAAGTAGGGTATAAATTGAATTGAAATCGCTGCTTATTTTGCACCTACTTTGCTGCTCCAGTGCCTACCAAGATAGGAGTTATAGGTTCAAAGTAGGGCCTAAATTTCGACTCGGGAAGTGTGCAGCTATTCATATTTTAATGTATATTAAATTTCAACTACCGTGTATGCAAATGACTTCATATACATTTGTAGTAAATTTAATACAGATTTTTCTAACAGTGAGTGACAATCAGTAAGAGAACGATTTCTCACTATTTTATGAACGAAATTTTCTTTATTTCATTCAGGGTGAAGAATATATATCTGTTTCAAATAAAGTCTAGAATGCAAAAGTTTTTGAGCCTGTTAAGCTCTGCTGTAAACGTCTGAAGTGTTATGAACAAGTATCTCATTAGTAAGCATAAGTTCAGAAAGCATAATATTTATATTAAAGACGTTTATATGTTTTTAAATTGATGATAAATAAAGAACGGAAAAAGATTTCAAATTAATTTATATATTTTTTTCCAACTTCCAATTCTGCGAATTGTCAGATATTGTATGATTTTGTTAAGTTTGTCTCAAAAATAGAACAGTTATATTGTACAGAATATGAAATTCATAAATTATTTTACATTATGCAATATTATTTATTTACTGATTCATTCATGATACTTTGACATTATCTGATTTCTTGATTAGTTTTTATTTTTGTCGCCGGTGAACTGTGTTAAGAATCGGATCTGACACTCTCGCTACAGTCCGCGCGCGAGTCGCCTAGCCGCTAGCGACTTGATATATTAATAATTTCTTAAATATCAATTCGAGTCGGCTAAAATTTTCCAGAAAACTTCTTTGCTTTGCTTCTTTGTTAACAACTTTCTCGCTCGAAGTTTATTGTTGTTCAAAATCAGGGACCCGACCGAAACGAAACAACATACTTTCGTGATTTTCGTTCTGTTTCTATACTGCCAAACCGTAACTATATCCACTTGATTTAGATTACGTTATTCAAAATACCGAAATTGTAACGAAATTTTTTAATTACGCGTAATTGTAAAAAATATTTCATTCGAATCCTTGTGCATCTTATGTAAATATTAAAAAGCAGACGGGTAAAATATGACTTTATAACAATTTCGTTTTTAATTTTGTTCCCATCTGTCAGAACGTAACGAAAAGGAAACGAAAGATTCGGTACTTTTTGGATAACGTAACGTAACGGAACGTAAAAAAATTCCGAAAACTGATTTACTGAGCACGAGCTGAAGTGAAAAACTAATTAAAATCGATTTTTCCAAAAAAAGTCCATTTTTTCACTTAATTAGAAAACTAAAAACGCTACAAATTTTTTGTATAGGGAAAAAGATGCGCATTGAAATTCTACATCTAGATATAATCTTTTAAAATTTTTATTCAAAAATGTTTCACATAGCCTCCAGGGGTCTTCCCACTCCCAGCGAAATAATTTTATGTGCCCTTATTCGATCCGGCAGCTCAAATGTATATAATAGAGTAACAAAATAATAAAATAAGACATAAAATAAAATAGAATAATTAAAAAATATAACAAAAGGGAGGATTGCCGAATTTTCGACTCTCCATGTAAACGCAAGAGTTTTTAATTTAACAATTCTTACATGAAACTGAACTTGCGAGTTGCAGAAACTCTGCAAAATCACAATTCCTGAGATTTTTATCAATTTAATATCAATAATTAATTTTACTCATTCTATAAAAGTATAGAAATTATTATTTGAAATAGTGATATTATTTTCATGAAATAAATTCAATAAAAAATTGTCATGGAATGATGTGAAATAATTCAATTCAATGGTAATGTAAATTTTCATTAAAAAGAAGTTCGTTTGAAATTTTCCACATATAAAATCTTTTATAATTCAGGCGTAAAATCTTTAGTCGTCTAAAATTTGTATCGGACGAGTATGACAATTTGTCATTTTTTTGTTTGAAATTATAAAAATGTAGTAATTCGAATTTTGGAAAAAGGTAACATTTAAAATAAAGCAGCCATTCTGGTAGTTTGTTGGCGAGAGATATAAAGAGGGAGAATTTACGAATTATTCTTTAAAAAATTTATCAAATGGTATTAACTATTAAATAAATAGAGATCTCCATGTTTTTTGCTGTACTGGTTGTGTATTTGTTAAACTTTTTAATGTATTATAACATATTATTTATTGACTGTTACTATTGTTGTCAAAGGACGCCGCACAAAATACATCGTCAAAAGGTCCCGGTGGAATTTTCAAAGTTTTGGATATTTTTTAGTTGATGCTCTCCTAATAAAAAAATCCTTGTGGCAAAAACTCAAATTATGAACAGTTTTTGCGCTAAGGCGATTTAAAAGTTAGATTTTTGTACATATTTTTACCTGTGGAGTGGAATATATCACAGACAGAGAGTGATGAGCGCCAAGCGTTCGGGTGCTGCGCTAAGCGCTTAGGCAACGCACAAATCGACTATATAATTGTATGTTATCGAGCTTCAAACGCGAAATTCGATTTCTATTATCAAGAGGTGTTTGATTGACTGAATCGGTGATATAGATAGCTAATTCACAATCGCATGACAAACGCTACTTGCGATTGAAAAATTGCATCCCAAGTTTTTCGCAAAGCGCTTAAGTGGAATGGCCAGACAAAAGAATCGATACCCAGCGTTGCAATTGGGCACTGATCAACCAGTTTATGTCAAGCACATTAAAGTACCTTTTACAGAATTCTTCTTTCGTGCCAACGCTTCCATCCTACCTTCAACGCTAAGCGTTTAAGAAAAGCACTCAGACAACATAATAAACTCCCAGAGTTGCTGATTGGCTTTGATTCGCCAGTTTAAGCAAAGCAGTCTAAAACACTTTATAAGGAATGCTTATCTTGTTCCAACGCTCCGACTTTAACTTCAACGCTGAGCGTAACAGGTAAGTATGTACGTAGATCACAAAATCAACCCCCAGCGGTGCTGTTTTCGTAATCAAATGATTATTGCGGACTTGATTTGGCTGATCCGCGCCAAAAAGCAACGCTGGGAGTTGATTTTGTTGTCTGGGTGATTTCTTAACCCTTATGTACACGCTAAGCGGCACTTCGTACCGCACTTTTTGGAAAACTTGAATGCGCGCGTTCTTAGCAACTTGGGCGACCTGAGTGCCACAGGTATTCTCTTGCCAACTAACGCCGAGGAGCATGGAAGCTATGCAGGTTTCCAGAAGCCTGCTTTCAGTACTCCAGTACATGATCCGATCATGCTCCAGTACTCCACAGCACGTCAAAGTGACACGGCGTACCGCCAGCGTGTTGAAATGTGAGTATTCCCAATCACACAGCCACACAAAAACAATTTTTTTTTCGGGTCTGGAGGTCAGACCATGGTTACTATATGTTTTTGGGGTCACTGAATCCGAATCCAATGTGCAATGTACTGAGATAAATGTGAATTTCTGTTTTCAAAAATTATGTTTTGTTTCAGAAAATTTTAAGATTTTGAAGGATTAAACATTACCTAAGCACGGCTGTATATTTTATTTATGTTACTCATTCGTTTTAGATCCATAGCATAATTTGATGGAACAACAAGCAGTCCACAGGCGCCAGAAATGGAAGAGCGGCACAGAGTGCCGCAAGCGTGTAGTAATGTGAAGTAAATGTAAGCGTGTACGTAAGGGTTAAACGCTTAGCGTTGCAGTTAAAGTAGGAGCGTAAGAACGAGTTAAGTATTCCATATAAGGTATTTAGAGTACTTGCCTTAAAGTGGCTAATCCGATCCAAGCAGCAACTCTGGGAGTTGATTTTGTTGTCTGGATGCTTTCTTAAACGCTTAGCGTTGAAGTCAAAGTGGGACCTTTAGAACGAGATAAGCATTTCTTATAAGGTGTTTTGGTCTGCTTGATTAAAACTGCCGAATCAAAGCCAAGCAGCAACGCTTGGAGTTTATTTTGTTGTCTGAGTGCATGACTAGAGTCCATTTTTCGAAAAATGGTCTTGTTTTTTTTTTTCTGTTAATTGGAAATATGCTGAATTTTCTACGTCTGGAAACGGACACCACACTGGGAATGTGCCCATGGTGAACCGAAAGCAATAATAATACTATAATAAATAATATAATAATATATATAATAATATATAACATAATATAAAATATATTAATAATATAATAATATGTAATAATAAATAAATACTATAATAAATAATAAGACAATACTGGAACGCAGGGGGATTCTTGACTGCCTGCCATGCTAGCGGTTGCTTACCTCGCCCGACCTTCTTATTGTTAGCTTGAGAAAAATAAAAAATTATTATAATATTAATGAATTGAATTTCAATAGGCTGCATTAGCTTCATCAGATAATGACGAGAAGATAAAAAAAAAATGGGTTAATCCGTTCAATGTAAGTGGAGAGTTTTGGCAAATTTGCATTCACTTAAAGATTACCTTTATTATTGAAAATATTAAAGATTTTCCTCATTTTTTTTTCATTTGTTCGTAAATTATATCCGGAAATTGATTTAGCTAATTAAAATTTAGTTTGGTCTTTCTCGAAAGACAAAAACAAATGCAATGAAATCAGAAATACAGTAATGCCTCTCATCTTATTCCCTCTCATGTTGTCTCCCTCCTGTACTGTCTAAGGAATTACTTCTCGTACTGTCCTAAAAGACCTTTCACAAACAGAGCCGTGTTTAGGATGGGTTCTTATGATTTCAAACTTCATCCTAATTTTTGTGCATAGTTGTATTTCGCATAGGAAAACACGTTTGTTTTTAAATCATTTGAATATAAGATTGAAATTTGATCAATTTTTTTCAATGAGAAATAAACTGATCGAATTTCTTTGTTAAATTATTTGTTTAATCACATAATCAAACATTTATGGATTCGTAGAACAAATCAAACGTATAATTTGTGCTTCAGAGATGTAACATTTTTTCATGGTTATTATCTTTTTTCTATTTAAACAATTAATTTTATTTCAATACCGTTTTAAATTTATTGTTTTAATAGATGAAGAAGATAATGGACGTAAAAAATGTTAGATTTTGAAAGCACAAATTATGGATTTTAGCCGTTCTATTGATAGAGACTTGCTTGATTGAGTGATGCACAAATGCCTTTCAATGATTTTTGAGTCATCCAAAATTTCCCAGCCTGGATCCTTCTCTCGAGGTCATGGCAATATTGTTTCTTCAGGATAATCTTTCGAATCCGGTATGCGTGATGATACTGCCCTCATTTCCATGTCTAAAGAATCAATTTTTTGTGGATCACAAAATTGATCCTTGCCGTGCAATTTGTTCCATGCATTTTTCAAGTTCTACTTAGTTAGGCATTCCCACGCATTATCTATTTTAAAAACGCAGTCTTTGATTTTGATCTCTTTTATCAACTCTACTATTTTTTGCCGTTTGCGCTGTTTTCTTGATTGGAAGATGAATCGTTTTGTCCAGCAAGTAATTCTTCCGCAGATGTTTGGTCTTTTTTGATCAACAATTCATGCAAAATGCTTTTTGTGTACGCTTTTTTTTCTATCACACCTTGGTCCATCGGTTGAATCAAAGAATTGACATTCGGTGGCAAATATTTAACCTATAATTGAACAAAATATTTATGTAATAAATAACATGACATAATAATTTTTGGAATAAAAATGGTGTACCTCACCTGTCGAATCTATTTTATTCAATTCTAAACCTTTTGGGCGAACAGGAGCGCTATCTAGGAGCAAAACAACTTTGCCTTTACTCCCAGTTTCTTCTCTTTCCCTCCTTATTTATCCCAAAAAGATGTTTTTGAACCAATCAGAGAATATGCCAGCATTCATCCAAGCACTGGATTGATTTCTGTAATGGATGGGCATATTTTTTATATCTTCGAATCCTCGAGGATTTTATGATTTGCCGATAAGCAAAATGCGTTTTTTATGCGTTCCAGTCACATTTGCAAAGAATTGTCACTTCGTCTTGGCTGTCCTTGTGCCCAGACGCTCCAGCTTCATCACGGCGAACAAGAGTTCGCTTAGGTAGAGGTCGCCAATTCAAGCCCCTTCCATCAGCATTGTAAATGTTTTCGTAATCCAAATCGTTATATTTCACCCATTCCCTGAATTCGGTACTGAATTTTGCTGCGACTTCATTATCATCCGACATTTTTTCACCTTATAAAGATAGGGAATGGATTCCGTTGAGTTTTTTATAACGATACAACCATCCTGAACTCGCAGTGAAACTGTCAGGACCGCCTAAAATAAAGTTAACAAAGTAATAAATAGAAACATTATATTCACTTTTTTTTCTTTACAAAACAGAAACATTCGCAAAATAGGAATATAAAATCGCAAAATAAACAAAATTTAAGGAATAAAAGTAAAATTATTTTTTGATGTAACAGGCTTTTATTGAGATTTTATTTCCTTGAAATGGAAATTTATTTAAGGGGTGGGCGGTATTGTTAATTAAGTTAAAATAAGAGCCTTTTTCAATAATTTAAAAAAAATACAGGTAATGTATTTTAAATTAGCTAATTACAGTATTTTAGTATATCATTTAAAAAACATTTTGTGAAATTTTCAGTGAAAAATATCGAAAGCTAAGCTGTTGGCAGCCAATCTCCGGATGCGTCTAGAAAAAAGTATGTTTTGCGGTGGAGATCGTTTCTCGGCACTCGATGATCTGAAATCAAAAAATCAAATTGTTTTTGATATCTTATGAGTTTCCCCAGGTAACCCTGTCGAGTTTTTTTTTTACTGATTTTTCATGTTTTGGAAACACTAGAAAGCGAAAAACGCGATTTTTGCTTAAAAAATCGGTCAAATTGATATTGTAAAATAAGAAATAACAAAAAAATCTTAAAAACTCGACAGAGTTACCTCATGAATTATACAGAGAAGTATTCTACAAATTTTGGATAGGATCGGTACAGTGGATTTGAAATGACAGCCTCCACCGGCTTTGATTACGTGAAGTGTGGGAAAATCGATTTAAAGTTTTGAACAGTAAAAAATCATAATTACTATCTTTTTTTCGCTGTATACTTACACAGAATCTCGATGCCTTTTTCTTTCTTCTCTGCTAACTTTTCTCGGCATTTTCACTCACAAACGTATAACACGTTGATACTCTAACGAAACACAGTCAAAATATTCGAAAACTATCATGAAGCAAGCTAACGTGCGTACAAAACTGCTCCGTAGAATGTTTCGTTTTCGACTGATCTTAAGTACACTGAATCTTCCTTAGTTTTGCTCTAGATGCTCTACAAATGTAGTACAACTTTCTACAGATGCTGCACATTCATAAACATTCATTCTAGTGAAATGATTCAAGACTTGAAAAAGTATAAAAATCCGAACACGTGACATTTTTTTCTACAACAAAAAATTATCAGTGTCTTAAAAATTTGCAATCTTAAGTCTTTTATATAATAATAGTAAAATAATTATGAATATTTAATAGGATTTATGTATGCCCAAGCATTGAAAAATTAATTTTCGACAAGCATTATCCTTTACTGTTTTCAACGAGTGCTTGATAATCATAAACAAGATCCTTTTTCCTGACAATGCGGCTTATAGTTTTTTAGAAACGTTGAAAATTACTGCGTGTCAGATGCATTTTCACCTTTATCGAACTTTTTATCACCGGCATTGACTCGCACTTGACGTGATATCGTAATCATGCGCAAACAGGAACGCGCGGAAGCGTCCGCACGGCCCTTATTCTACGCTCTGATAGGTCAGTCCTCCCCTACTACATAGTGGACAGTACGAGAGGACTTGGTTCCCGAGGTGGAACAAGATGAGAGGGACTACTTTATGCCCCTCCAAATACATGTTATGATCAAAATGTTTGCGCAACAAAAGATACCTTTCTCTTTTCCGATTCTGCTATCAAAAATGCGAAAGAAAGATGCTGCTTCAAGAATTAGAAATTGTTGAATTTTAAAAACTATGGAATTGCAGATTATTCAATTTTCAAGATTTACATTGGAAGGTATATAATTCGGAACCAGTTTTTAAACAATTCCATTTTGAGGATTTACAGTTGAAAATTCTGCAATCTTAAACATTCTTAATTTTTATATGTTTTTCTTGAATTTTTATTGGTTTAAAATGAACCAGCTTGGTTGTAAATGAATCGTCTGTTGCTGAGAATTGAACTATTTTGCTTGAAAATTCGTCTTTTGTGGTTCAATTAAACTGTTTTTTATTCAAAAAATAAAAATATTATTTAGTTGAAATATCTACTGTTACATTATTCATTGAAATTTTGTTGCTGTTGTTGAAAACTTTCTTCTTTTTGATGTTGAAAATTACTTTTTTTACCTGAAAAGGTACGTATTCCAGTTGACGATTCACCACTTTTGTTAAAAATTAATCTCGTTGGCTGAAACTTGAACTATTCCCGTGAAGAACTTACTTTTCCAATTCAAAATTTCACTGATTGCGTGAAAGTTAAACCACTTTGTTAGATTTTTTTTTAGATTCATCTGTTTGGCTGCAACTGTAACTGTTTTCTTTAAAACTCGTTTTTTCTTTGTTAAAAATTACTTTTCATAACGAATATGAATTTTCAACATTTGTGAATTTTCAACATGGTTGCATTTTGAAGAAAATAATTAAATTTTGAAGAAAGTAATTACATTTTCAACAAAATCGTTACAGTTAAAAGTAAATAGTCCAATTTTGAAACTACAAAGATGAATTCTGAACCAAAAAGACGAATTGTCAACTAAGAAGATTCATTTTGAAGAATATTTTCAACAAGAAAAGAACGAATTATTAACAAATTTGTCCAATCTTCAAGGAAAGTGACGAATTTTAAACTGAAATGATGAATGTAAATACACAAAAATGAATTTTGGGCAAAGTACCAACTCGCAAATATTAATTTTCTACCAAGCAGACGAAATTGCAACATATTTTCTTTTTAACCAAGTAGTATAACATTGAATCCAGAAGTTGAATTTTCAAACAAGATCTACTTTGTTACAAATTATTTTTTCATAGTGCGCGTGGTTTTGGGTTTAATCGAAAGAAATAACATAAAAAATAGCACAATTAAATTTTTAGGAAAACGACATACGATCAGAAAGAAAATAAATCGATAAAAGTTCTTTGACTGAAAAGGATCTACAAATTTGTTACGAATCATTTTTCGATAGTACGCGCAGTTATTGTTTCAATCATAAAAAATAACAATAATATTTTTAAATAATCTTTTTGGAAAAATGACACAAGGTAAAAAAAAGGAATAGACAAAAGTTGTTCAACCAAAAAATATTCACAAATTTGCTTAGAATCACTTTATGTTTGGACTCCTATTTTTTTTTTTCATTGTGAAAAATAACATTGAAAGTAAACAAATTTAAAGTTTTGAAAAAACGGCACGAGATGAAATAAAATGTTTTATAAAAAAATTGTTCGCCTAATTTAGATCTGAAAATTTCTTTTCCGCCAGTTTTTGATAGGACGCGCATTTTTTTAATTATACAATCAAGACAATGAAAATATGTCTTTTTCAATATCAATGCATATTATGAATTGTAATAATATTCATTTATTGAAATAACACATTTTTCAGGGTAGCTGCGAATAAATATTGATGCGCGATAAGGTAAAAATAGTACAATAACCATGAAAAATAAACTTTGTACCTTACTTTACTATATTAAAATAAGCAATCCCTGACCGAAGCACAGAAATTTATGTAATATACATTTAATGTAATAGAGTTCAACATAATATAGAAAAGTTCGCTCTTTGGACATTTCAACTTTAATCGAGTGCTAAGTGCGAGACACGTGATGAGAGCGTGTTCGTGAAAGCCGAAGGAGCTTTAAGAAAAAAAAAAAAAAAAAAAAAAAAAAAAAAAAAAAAAAAAAAAAAAATAGCTGCGAATAAATATTGAAAATGTATTTAATCGGAATTAAAATTACATTTTTTTTCGTAAATTTTGGGTCGCTGAATCTGAATCCGAAATATTTCTACCACGTCAAGTTTTTGAGAAAACTGAGGGCAAACGCGTTTTTGGTATTTTTTTTAAACAACGTAAAGGACTACCTTAACGTTAAAGAAACCTCTGATAGGACTTAAAGTAAAGGTTTAAGCTTTTAAATTTTCGCCGCCTATCTTAACCGTTGCCAGGTTTTTGCTGCGCGCGCGCTCGCTTGCCCAGTACTTCTTAACTCCGGGCCAACGTGCACATATCTAAATTGTCATGTTTTTGCATAGCAACACTATGATGAGCATTTATTTCAGGCTTCTCAGTATTTTTCCTCGCATTACACATGCAAAAACCATCTCCATGTAAAAAAATAAAGTCGGTAAACCTAATAATGTTTGCCGTAGGACTGCTAACAGGGTCATTTTAAGTAAAAAGGGCTAAATTTTTATGTACAGTCCAACTCCGATAACTTGTCATCCGATAAGTGTACACTCCCCTTAAAACGCCATCACACGTACGGCACGCACACTAATTGGTGTTCTCCCACTACGTGTGCTATTTTGCTCATGATTTGCGCATCATTCTTCCGCATACGCGCACCCAATATCGTGCTGCTAGAGGGGGCACCCGATAAGTCCGCAATTCCTGGAATTTTCCGCCCCTACAGCGCCGAAGTTGGAAGGTTATCGGAGTTGGACTGTATTTGCATAGGAACGCTATTATGAGCATTTTCTTTAGGTTTCTCAGTAATTTTCCTCGCATTAGATACGGAAAACACATCTCCATGCAAAAAATGAAGTCGGTAGACCTAATAGCTTTGGCCCTAGGCGTGATAACGGACGGACAGATGTTTTACCGACAGAAGTGGCGATCCAATATAAAATTGGATCAATTAAAAAAATATATAGTAATTCAAAACAAAAGTATCAGAAGGTGAACACTTTTTAGTTTACTTCAGTTCATAATTTATTAAAGCCATGGAACATGAATCCTACAGGCAAAAAGGTATTTGGGGCGTTATTTCTCAAGTGTGCCCACTGAAAAAGTCAAAGTTGTCCGATCTAAGTCAAACTTAGGCAAAGTGTTGTGCTATTGGATAGTACTTTATGGGGAAAAATTTTTGTCATTCGGATAAGTATTGACCGAGGGGGAGGGGGTGAAAGTTTTGGGATTTTCGTGGATATCGTCTATTTCGGCGATTTTTAACTCTTCTAATAGCGATAAATTTTTGTTTGCCTACTATAGTTCCGATAGGGGGTTTCACGCTCTTTCGATTGGTCGTACGCATTTTTTCATAAAAAAAAAATATTTGACTTTTTTTCGAAGTGAGACAGGTTTTTTTTTTGGCCTTAAAAGAAAGCTTAGGTTTTTTCCTATAAGACTATGTAGATTAGAAAGTGGGATTCAAATTTTTATTTTATGAAAATAAGCGTTGAGTACTCCGGTACGTGCATGACGCTGGAGCTTGAGCCCCGCGGCGTACCGTGGTGCCTTCATGATATTATTTTTACGAAAAGTAATAATATATGCTAGACTATATGATCACTCTTTGCATTTTAAAAAGCTGAGACTGCCATTATTTGAATGCCTGCATTACGTTCACTAACGAATTTTGAAAAAAATTTGAGTTTTGGAAAATCAAGTTATTGAATAAGAGGTCGGGTCGAAAAAGTTGTTTTATGGATTAAGTAAAATTAAAGCTCGGAGATTTTTTGATGAAAATGTCTGGTCTTCTATCTGCCTTTCTTTCCGCCTTTCGTTTTTTAGTGACAGTTGTTTTCACTTTCTTTCCTAATTTTCGTTTCTTTTCTTTTGGGAAGTAGTCGCATTCCGTGGCTGCGATAAATTTCTTCAATTGAAGTCTCCCATGTCCAGTATTAGGCCAGTCAGTGAAGTATGAAAAAGAGTGTTTTGGTGTCACAATTCTAGAGTGGAAGCGATATCGATATTTGTGTAGTGCTAATGCCTGGGATGAAGGCCTAAATGTTTTTAACAGCAAATTCGCAAACGCAAGAAACTGCGCGTTGTTCAAATTGCGCGAAACCATGTTTTTTTAAGATTGCGACCAAGATATGAATCTGCGAGAAAAAAAGTTTAATTATAAATGAAAGATATAAAAAAGATATCTTGGTCGAAATCTTCAAAAAACATGGTTTTGCGAAATTTGAACAGCGCGCAGTTTCTTGCGTTTGCGAATTTGCTGTTAAAAACACTAAGGCCTTCATCCCTGGCATCAGCACTACACAAATATCGATATCGCTTCCACTCTAAAATTGTGACACCAAAACACTCTTTTTCATACTTCGCTGACTAGCCTACTACTGAACATGGGACACTTTGATTGAAGAAATTTTCCTCAGCCACGGAATGCGGCGAGGGGAAGTGTGTCCTCGTTGTCACAAGTACTAGTTGTCACATCACGAATATCTAAAAAATTATTAATAATTTTAAAAAAGTACTTATACAGGTTTTGAACGTGTGCCAGTGCTGCCAACAGAAGAAAGTTTCATGGCGACCAACTAGTTGTCACAGTTGCTTTGGGGCTTGTTATCACTGGGACAACTAGCCTCGAAAAAAATGCCCTACTGAAAATTATTTAGCTTTACTCGTAAGGAAAACTGGTAAGATCTTTATGAGTTCTTATGAGCATATGTGGCTATCGTTTGTAAGAACTTGTGTACTTTATACCTGGTACTAATAGCTGAGATAACTATCCCCATGTACGGAGTAAATTGTCACACTCTACTTTTTTTGTTACTAATATTTTTTTTTTTAAGATGAACGCAACATTAATTTGTTTCATGTGCAACGATTTAAAGTTAAAAGATAAAATATATGATTATTTTTAAAAAAGTACCAGATTTATTTAATTTATTAATGCTAGAGAGGGTTATGTACTTTTTGTGACAACTAGGACCCGTCTCCCCTACTTCCGAAAAGAAAAGAAACGAAAATGAGGAAACAAGGTGAAAACAACTGTCACTAAAAAAACGAAAGGTGGAAAGAAAGGCAGATAGAAGACCAGACATCTGCATCAAAAAATCTCCGAGCTTTAATTCTTCTTAATCCATAAAACAACTTTTTCGACCCGACCGAATTTTTTTATCGCTATTAGAAGAGTTAAAAATCGCACAACACTTTGCCCAAGTTTGACTTAGATCGGACAACTTTGACATTTCAGAGGGTACACTTGAGAAATAACATCCCATTTACATGAATAGGTATGTATATTTTTGTAGCACATATTTAAAGTACACATAGTCGTAAAATTGAGGACGCATTTATCTCAAAGTAGAGGTTACTCAGTTAAGTAACCTAACATCATCTACAAACGTAAACACCTCTTAGAATACTATGTAAATTTGTTGCCTTAAAGTAATTGCCTCTAGCTTTGACACTTAGCGACCAAAATGAATTTAAATACGATGAAATGGAGGAATCTGTAGGCTGATAAAAAATAAGGCGCACGCAAGAATTGGGCGCTCGTTGTAACTTAACATCACGTTCAAGTGAAATATCGTACATTAAGCAACAATAATCTAGTAACGGAAAGATAAGAGCTTAAATCATTTTTACGAGTATTGAAACATCCGGAAATTTTTTATTCGCTTCCAGATCATACAATTTCCTATT
>CAKNWW010350408.1:2032-20960 GCA_932074435.1 Andricus kollari | reverse complement strand
CCATCCACGTGGCTAAATTCATATGTTTCTTGATCTTAATTCTCTTTCGACAATGTGCCACCTCAGTTGGCGATATTCATTTGCTTTTAGTTAGCAATAGTCGTTTATGAGTTACTCCGCTCGACTATTTTCATTTCTTCTCATTCGCAGTTTAAGTTCACTTGCTACCTCATTATACAATCTTTAATTGTTTCCTGTTTTCGATTCTCAAAGGTGCGCCCATCCACGTGGCTAAATTCATTTGTTTCTTGATCTTAATTCTCTTTCGACAATGTGCCACCTCAGTAGGCGATATTCATTTGCTTTTAGTTAGCAATAGTCGTTTATACGTTACTCCGCTCGACGATTTTCATTTCTTCTCTTTCGCAGTTTAAGTTCACTTACCTCATTGTTGGTGATATTCGTTTGTTTTTAGTTAGCAGTTGTTGTTTATGCATTATCTCGCTGTAGGACTTACATTTGTTCTTGTTCAAAATTTACGTTTACTTGCCGCCTCATTGTGTATCATGGAAACCATAACTAGAGGACTAAATTAGTTTAATGCAAGTTTTTGAGGACGAATTTCGTCTTTGTCCTTCATCGAGGGTTACGCGACGTAGTGAAAGATTCGGAAGAAAAAATTTCAATTTACTGATGCCTGGGGCAAAGGGTAAAGTTGTCCTTTTTTATTAAATATGTATCATGTAGAATGTTCATTTAGTTAACGTAAGAGCTAATAATGATCAAGTGATTATGATTTGAAAAAAGATTCATTCATTCAAACAAAATTTCTTTGAACAGAGAAAAATAATAATTAGCTCTGATTCAAAGAAGTCACGGGATTTCAAATATTTTAAAATGATTTTTAAGAGATACCGAAGTATTTTCGAGATTTTAAAAGGATTTCGGGGAATTTTAATGAGTTTTCTATTTTTTGAAGGTATTTCATAAGATTTTAAATGATTTT
Organism: Andricus kollari; assembly: GCA_932074435.1. Classification (NCBI taxonomy): domain Eukaryota; kingdom Metazoa; phylum Arthropoda; class Insecta; order Hymenoptera; family Cynipidae; genus Andricus; species Andricus kollari. The sequence goes on along the minus strand of CAKNWW010350408.1, from coordinate 20,014 downwards.
AATATATTTTAAGAGATTTAAAAATATTCGAATGATGTCCACCGATTTTAGAGCATTATGATTTCAAAAGATTCAACAAAATTTTGAAGTACTTCCAAATATGATAAGAAACTCACAGGGATTTCGAGGAATTTTAATGTCTTTGAAAAGGTAAAAAAATTTTAGAAGATTCAGAAAGATTTCCGCGGATTTTAAAGACTTAAATTAATTTTACAGAGAATTCAAAGATTTGAAGGGGTTTTCAAGGAGCTAAGTCGAAGAAACATTTCGAAGAATTTTTACATAGTTTAGAACATTTGAAGTGATTTAACAAATCTTCAAAAAGTCACATGATTATGAATATAAATGCATGCGCTTGGACAGACGAGAAAACTAAGAAACGATCCGGATTGTACAAAATTCAAATCATATCATGTACAACAATAAGAAATATTTTTGTAAATATATCCCATATATTTATATTAGATTTAATATTTATAAAGTTGATAGCTTTTTCGCCGTGAAAAAACAGATTTAAAAAACAGTCAAAGAACTTAAGCAAGCTTGAAATTTTGTTTTTATTTTGTTTAAACTTGTATACAAACGTATTACAATAAAAGTCACTGTCAAGAGTCGAGCACGTGAAAGTTTTACAAATTATTCAAAAACTGTTACTACTTCCGGTCCCTAATACCAGGGATCTTTGTTTTTATTACTGAGAGTTTGTCAGCCATCTTCAGGCAATCGTCGGCTCCAAGTTTATCGCATTTTGCGACGCATGCCACACCCTTATCAATAATTACTGTTGACGCTTTCAAGAATGCAGCAATAGCTTTATCACAGCATTTATTCGCAGCCTGTGGATAAAAAAAGATGATATTTCTTATATTTATGTTCAAGACTTGAAGGATAGAGGGTTCTTGACCGGTCCCAAACTGACGACCGATACTTTTGGCATTGCGACATATAATGTGATAATTTTTTAGTGACTGTTTAGACTAGAGACTAAATAAATAAATATTTATATGAAACTGAATTGGAAAAGAGAACATATTTTGTTTGAAATGGAATATAAATAATATTTTGTTTGTACCTTGATGTTCTTGGTTTTGTCGGCTTTATCATAACATTTGTCGCATGTGTTTGTTGCGGCATCATAGATTTTGTTATATCCATTATGGTTTTCAGCCTGTATCAAACAATTAATTAATAATGATTTTATTTCGTCAGTAGCCTTTCCTTTCGGTTTCGTAGCGTCAACTGCATCCTAGTAAAAAATAAGAGGAAGACGATTAGGGATATATACAATTTTGTAATAATAGACAAATATTTAGCGATTGAAAATCATTTTCACCAACTGACCCAAAAAGGTTTTTGATATTTACCTAGGGCCTTAACTATTTTGTTTCCAGTTTCTTCGCGTGTGATAATATTTCCGACCCTTCCAAACTCGTGAGAGTCATCTGCGAAGACTGTCTGTAAAGATTGGAAATATTATGTTGAAACGTTTATTGTTTGATTTGTAATATGTTTCATGAATGTATATGATATAAGGCATTATTTTTAAAGTACACCTACTCAGAAAATTAAAGTTGTCCGATCTAAGTCAAACTCACGAAAGTGTTGTGCTATTGGAGAGTAGTTTATAGGGTTTATGGGGTGAAAAGTTTTTTTCAAAACAGCAAAAAAGCTTTTCAGTTAAATCTAAGTTAAATTTCTATAAATCTGCTTGATATGAGGTGCCAAAATTTGTGACTTACTTGAAAGGCACACAAAGCCAATGAACAAAAGATCGTACACTTCATGATCGAATTATTTGTTTAATGTCTACTTTATCGCAAAGATGAACGAGAACTATTTGATCTTAGTGTACAAAGCTGCCTTGTTATACTAAATACTTATCTCGTGGAATGTTTATTTAATTGGTGGAAGAGGAAAGAGTGATCAAATTATCATGATGTGTAATATTTTGTATTTCACGTTTTAGACCATTTTTCAACTGTTGATAATAAATTAAAATGTAATTTTTAATGAGCATTCAAAATTTGTATCGACGGAACTTAGACATTTTATCGCGTACTGCGAAAATTTCTTCAATAACAAATGTTTTAAACTTTGATGTAACGTTTGGCTTTTTAGGTGTTTCAGGCTATTTTACAAAGATTAAGAATAACATAAAATGTAATTTTTTCTGAACATTTACAATTTATCATGAAGATGGAACTTCGAATTTTTTTCCTGAGAAAAAAAAGAGAACATTTTTTTTTCGATGTACTATATTTGTATTATAGTTTTCGATTCTTAATGAGGTTGATTTTATAATTTCGCCTGGTCAAAAATCGACATAAAGTTTAATTTAGTATCACGTATTTTTGGTAAACAATGAGAAGAAATTTATATTCGTAAACAAGACAGATACATACATCAGTAACTTAAATTGAAATAAAGATTTTTCATTTAAGATCTAACTACAAAAATTTCTTCCATGATATTTAAATTGTTATAAATTTATTTATATCAAACTAAATCCAAAGAGGTCCAACTATAAAAATGACAATTTAAAATTTTCAGAAAAAACGGCAACTATCTAGAATTATTATAGGAGAAGATAGTTATAAACGATGATTTGTTTAAACAATTATTTTTGTTAAATTGCATTAAATATCAACTGACTCTGAGCATAAAGTGGACAAAAAGTTGGACGTTTCAGAAAAAACTATAATTATCTAGCATTACTATAGAAGAAAGTTTTCAACAATAATAATATATTTAGATAATTATTTCTGCTAAATGGAATTAATCATTAACTCACTTCAAGGGAAAAATAGACAGAGTTGATAATTTCAGAAAAAAAACGTCATTTTCTGGCATTGTTCAAATTGAATATGATTAACAATAATAATTAATTGTTTAAATAATTAATTTTGTTAACTTCATTGAATTATTCACCTCATTCTGTTGGAAAATGGAACAAAAAGTGGACAATTTTAGATCAAAACTGTATTTTTCTAGCATTATTCTAAGAGAATATTGACTAATTTGTGGAGAATAATGTTGAGTTTGAACTCGATTCACTCGATTTAGAAACAAAGGACAACTAGGGAACATTGGTAGCTATAAACAAAGGTGAAGTTTATTTGATGATTTAGTAAAATTATGGGGGGCCGACACCAAAGTTATGGAATTTATAAACGTTGATAATAATGAAAGTGTGGGTGTCGACTACATGGAGTTTGGAGGTACACAATTTTTCTTTTTGCTTGTTTTGGATCAACTAATAATGCTCGTTTGTGAGTCTTGAGGGCAGAGAAAAAAATTAAGGTGGTAATTTGTGAGGATAATTTCGACGAGATTTGGGTTTGTCTCCTTGTTGCCTGGGCTCGATGCAGCTGACGCATTAGCGCACTGTGATACCAGGTTGTCCACAATTGAAGCAGAACTTGTTTATGAACGGCTTTTGATAGGCTGGATAGCAGTAGGACAATTAATGGCAGTTCCAACACCCGGGTCTAATCTTGGTGCTTTGGAGCCAACTGGTGTCCATTTGGGTAAAACCCGGTGTTTCGCGCACTTTTCTATTATCCTCTTCCGGGAACTCACTATCGTCCAATTCCTCTATCATCCCTTTTTGCAGTATTATTTTCTTCATTTCCTCCACTTCGGCTTGTAATCCGTTGGCGAAGTCACTCAGATTTTTTATAAGTTCCTTTTGTTTTTTAATAAGTGACTCTTGATCTTTTGGTTTGGCGTTCAACTTTTCTATTTTATTTGTCCTCCGTTGAAGTTTGGCATATAACTATTTTATGGCCTCGTCTCGAGGGTCCCTACTGAGCGATTCCCTAGACGATGAATGTACTGGGTGATCTGTATGGTGGAGACTGCAAGGGTGACTGAGGGGCGACTATGAAGGTCGACGTTCAGGGTAACGGTGATAGCGACTAGGAAAGTAACTAAGGGGACGACTACGGCATCTGTAAATCAGGATCAGGATCGAAGTCAGAAATTATATAGGGCTTGAGGTTTTCTATATGGATTTTACTAATTTAATTACTCGATGAACTATTGATTTCATAAACGGATTAAGCTTAGCAGCTATTCGTTTCTTTTTAGATAATGGGATAAGACTACGAGATAATACGAGGTCACCACGGGAAAATCTTAACTACCAACGACGGAGGTTGTAGTGACTAGACTGCTTTTGAAAGGCGCTATCGAGATTCTTGATAACCCAATCTCTCATAATTTGTAACTTCGTCATGCGGTCTTTCCACAATTCGAGGGCTTGAGGGTCTATTGTAAGTTCGCCGTCTTCGCAAAGAATTTATGGGCTATAATTAGCAACAACTATGGTTATAATTTTTTATGTACAATAATACTCATAACAATGATATAAATGAATTGCAGATCATTTATTTTAATTGATTATTAAATATAAGAGAACTCCAACAATAACTAGAAACCAACGTAATTTTTTTCTACGATAAAACGGCAGATTGAGGTATTTGTTTATAGAATATGTTATCAAAAGTTACGATGGTTTTTATTCGATTCCCGGCTGGCACTTCCAAAATCACCATGGAGTTTTTCTCGGATAATCACAGTGAAAAAACACCTTCTCTGTATTTAGAAGTGTTAATGTACCCTTTTCTTTATATAAATATTTATATTGAATCATGTGAATGATTTCTTGAATAATTCTAGCTATTAATTAGTGCAATCAATGTAATTCCAATAATCATTAAAAAAATAAATTTCTCCTATAAATAATTTCAAATTGAGACATTTGCTAATTAAAATTGTTTTTAAAAATTATGAAAATCATTATTTGATGCCTTATATATAGTCTTAAACACCGATTTAATTAATGGTTGGATAATTGTAGTAAGGAAAACCTTTTTTGTAATTAACTTTGTTGATCATCACAAATCAGGTAATTCTAATGATAATTGAAGAAAATATAATTTTTTTAGAAGGAAACAGCAGATTAAAATACAGTAATAACTCTTCATTGAATGCTATATATGTTTTTATTATTACAGTCCACTGTAATAAATTCACACATTCTCGCTTAAATAAGACCTCTAATGATTCAACACCTCAGCAATTGCGCCTCTCTTTAAAGTATATGTACTAGTATTGCCAATCGTTTTTTTTGTATTTTTTTTGAGCACAAAGAATATTTAAGAAAAACCCATGTACAGTACAACAGACTTAAGTAAAACTATGGTTTAGAGACGAGCATGCCAATTTTTTGAAAGTTAGACATTTTTTTGAAATATTATACAAGATTACAGTGACCGTTTATAATAACAATAAGATATAATTAGATTGCAAAAAGATCAGAAGTCGTCATATGTGTATCATCCCTTGGTTTGCTTGCCATTCTCGTTATCCACTTTAAGCTCCAGTCTTCTGTCCTCTGAAAATGAAACGATATTGAATTTAAACATCAGCATCATAAATTGCGCGCTATGCGTGAGTTTCGTTTTTAAATTTAAGGGGAAAAATTATTTTTCATGTAAAGAAATTTAATACATAATTGGCATTAAAATCAAAACCAAATTTTAATTTTCAAAGGAAAAGAGTTGGAGTCATTCACAAAAGTTCCATTTTGAACTCAATGATTGAATCCTCTACCATAAAAGAGAGTTACATTGAATCAGAGAACAATATTCATTGGCTCTCAGTTGAATAAACGTTCCTTTAATTGAAAGCAATTTCTTTTCATTCAATTTGAGATTTGGGTGAAAGTGTGGCAAGGGAAAAAAGTTTATCTGAAAAAATAGTTTGAAATTAATATATAAAACATTAAACAAACTTACTGCTGCATATGCTGGTCCACTTTTTGTTTCACTTCATCTGGTGTCAAGCATGGTTGAGCTGCTGCGATGACATTATATACTAACTGCTCTTCAACACCTTCTTTCGGGACATGTTTTTCACTATTATAATCTTGCAGAGTTTTTAATTGGTATCCTACGTTGTCGATCATAATCTGGTAGTCTGCAACTTTACAGTTCTTCAAATCATCAGCCGTTACAAAAAAATATTTTCTTAAAGCTTCTTCTGCGGAATTTGCGTAAAATCCTGGCGGATCAATAGTTGCGCTTTCTGAAAATCCTGAAAATTAAAAAAAAAAATTATATTATTAATAGAAACGTCGGATATTCTATTGAAAGATCTTACATAAGATGTTACATTTTCAACCAAAAAGGACATTTTGGCATTTTTAGTGGAACCAAAACGGTAAATTTTCAATGAAACATGCAATACTTTTGCAAGTGAAAAATTAATTTTCAACAAAAAAAGAAAACCGATTTTTCAACAACATACTTACATTTTCAAACAAAGAAATGAATTTTCAACTAAAACGATAAATCTTGAACCGGAAAAATACAGTAGTTTAACTTTCAACCACGTAGTTTAATTTGCAATTAAAAATAAATTTCAATCAAAAATAGATTAGTCAATTTTTTTGTTAAAAAAACTAATTGTTATCCAAAAATATAAATTTTCCACATATAAATTTTTGAAAATGTCAGAACACCGCCTTTTGCAATTTGTGGATGATTCCAAAAAAGGAATCGTTTAAATTAGTTCAATTTCTTTACTTGTACTCACCGACAGAATTTGCCACCAAAGCAAGAATAAAGAGCTTCATGATGAACGTAATGAAGAGTTTACCCACAAAAATCGGAGAGTAAGATTTTTAGCAGAAACAGTAATTTTACTTCTTTCTGTTCTGATGTCGAGGTAGTGAGTTTGGGCCACTTATATACTGAATTTTTTAAGGGATTTGCCTTGTCTGTATTCAAAATGGGTGGGGCAGTGATGGGGAAGTGAAAGGTTATGTAAAAGACTGTTGTGGTAGGGAGGCATGAGGTGGGTGGCAAGTGTGGGATGACCGAAGGAAAATTTAGGGGGGAGGGCGGTACTGCTTGGGAGGGGTGTAAAAGGAATGTAGGGATGAAGAAGTATGGCATTATGGAACTAATAGGAAACACGCAGAAAATTTGTTATTTTGCCTTCAAAGTTCAACATTTTGGATGAATATATCTTTCTTAATTGCCCGACAAATTATTTTTGGTTAAAAATTCAATTTCTTCTTCTAAAATGAAACCATTTTTTTAAGAAATAGTTATTTGAGGGTAGAAAAGTCGATTGTTTCGTATAGATGGTTCTTCTTTTTGGTTTCAAAATTCTACATTTTTAAAACAATTTCTTCCTTTATTGTCTGGCAAATCTTTCTTGCTTGAAATTGAACTATTTTGTTGAAATTTTGTTTTTGTTATTGTGGAAAATTAGGTTTGTTTAATGAAAATGGAACTGTTACGCTTGTAGTTAAAAATAAATGTTTTTTTTTTTAAATTCAACTATTTTTGCTAGGAAATTAATTTCCATGGTTAAAAATTTAGTTACTTTTGTAAAACTTCGTTTGTGTTTTTTTTTCTTTCTTTTTTTTTTGTAGCAAATTTCTATTTTTTGTCAGAAATTCAACAACGTTGTTAAAATTTTTTTTTTGCTGGAGATTCATCATATTAGTTGAAAATTCTTTTTCCTGATTAAACGAATTTTAAATTTTAACTTGAATATTAAAAATTTAACTATTTTGCTTAAATTTTTTCGGTGGAAAATTGGGTTTGTTTACTGAAAATAGTTGTGTTACATTTGTAGTTGAAAATCAATCGTGGTTTATTAATAATTCATCTTGTTTTGTTATAAAATTAATCTTCTTGGTTGAATTATCAGATCTTTTTTTAGAAAATCGAATTGGTTTATTGTAGATTCGTTCTTTTTTACTTAAAGATTTATTTTTCTTGCCGAAAATTGAACTAATATGTTAAAAATGTACCTTATAGGTTAAAAATGCATCAGTGTGGCACAAAATTAATTTCTTGGTGTGAAAATTTAACTATTTTGTGATAAGTTCGTAAGCGTTTTTTTGTTGTTGTAGAAAATTCAGGTTTTTCGTTAGAAATTGAAATTCTTGGTGACAGATCATTTTCATTGTTCAAGGATTCATCATTTTAGTTTGTAAATTGATCTTTTTGGTTAAAAATTGTTTGTTGAGTGTTTTTTTTCGTAAAAATCTAACTGCTATGCAGAAAATCAATTTTCCCATTAAGAAATTGATATTTTAACGATTCAAGTTGTGCTGAAAATTCATGTTTTTTCTTCGTGTGAAATAAAACTTATGAAAGTAGAAATTTATGAAATTTGTGAAAATTTATGAGATTCATGATAATTTACGGAGAATTATGACGTGATTAAAAATATGTCGAAATAGAACATTAAAATCCGGCCAAATCTGCCGGGATAGGACATCAAAATCCGGAAAAATATAATATGTATCTGTTATTGTTATATATTATATTTCGGTAATTTTTTTCCCGGAATTTCATTATTCATGAATTTTTTCCCATTCGGGAATTTTACGTTGTCGAGAATTATATTTTTGGGAGTTTTCAGTCGTCATTTTTTATTCAAAATTTATCTTTTTTGGTGAAAAAGGAAACATTTTTTTTTTGCACATTTCAAAAAATACTGAATTATGCAAAACTTTATTAAAAATATTGTCATTAAAATATTATCATCATATTATAATTATAATAATATATCCATTATTATTCTAATTATCATCATAATGATAACAATTATCGAATATTTGGAACTAATAAGATATAACGAGAAAATAAAATAAGACGATAAGAAATGATTTCATCTTTGTTTTCTAAAAATATGATGTTTTCTAGAATGTGGCGTTTATTCACGAAAATCTATTATCAGCGAATCTCAATTACCTTGTGTCAAGAAAATGCGTAACAAATACTTACCACATTGATTTTTTGTCAATGGATAAACAATGATATATAAAATAATACAATAAATAATTTTCTTTTATTAAATAAATTTATGTATTTGATATATTATTTTTTGTTTTATAATGTAACAATTTTGCAATTGTTCATATACGGCAAATTTATAATTTGCTGTCGGTAATTTTATTTTCAGAATTTTCTTTTATCGGGAATTTTTAATTTCGGTCATATCATAAACTTTGAGATATTTCATTATTCTAGAATCTTAACTTGTCGGCAATTTTTTAACTTCGTGAATTCTGTTTTTTATTTCTTTTCTAGGAATTTGAATAGTTTTGGTAATCAATGATTAATTTCATGAGAGAAATAATGTATTGAAATGTTCAGATATCTTTTTAAATTTTGTTTTTTTGTCTTGCTTGGAACGCTGTTTGGCTGGGTACTACTTCTGGTGTGCTAGCCAATCAGCAATGCCTACTTTTTCCAGAAAGAAATTCAAAAAAGCTAGTTAAGAAAATAAATATTCAAAGTGCAGTTTCATAAAGTTATTTTCTCAAATCAGAGCTTCAAATTTAAGGAAAAAGTTTGAGTTTTCGGGTTGTAGTAAAGCAGAAAAAGAATCTCGTCTCTTGGATTTGAAAAAAATGTTTCATTAAGCTGATAACATGAAGATATTATTAATCTACCAGCAGTATTCATATTCTTGTCACACTTTTCTGATTGACCATTACAGTTTCTTATGAATGTCCAAAAATTGAAAATATTCAGTTGATTTAGTTATTTTTTGTACTCTCCACATCTAAATTAATGTTGTACTAATCACTAATGAACATTTTCTGATTCAGTTAGAGGAAATGAATCCACTAAAGAGTAGTAGAAAATTATAAATTTAATTAGTAAGAATATGTACTAATTCCATAATGGGAAACTAATTATGTGAATATATATTAATTTATTTAGAATTTAATACATTAATTAAAAGGTTAGAAAAATGGTAGACTATAATTATTTACACACTCTATCTATTTTAACTTCCACAAAATGACCAGAAAAATGTTTTTATTGAAATAGTTAAGAATTAGGTATTTTGTAAAAAGTTGGGCCTTTTTTAGCTTTATCTAAATAATTCATCATTTTTCTAGCTTTATTTAAAGGATAATAAAAAAAATTTGTTTAATTAGTGAAATACGTTTCCCTTTATTTTCACTGTAGAATGATCTATCCCAATACTAAATTATTCCGAAACCATGAACTAGAATTTTCTTTAAATTTTGCATAATTTGAAATTTTATTATTGGTCCAAAGTACATATTCTGCAATTTTTTGACCGGTTTGTCAGTTTTTAATTTTTATTTGAATTTACTTAGGTCTCAACCGATTCCATGAGGCGTTTTTATAAATCAACACTTTCTCTATTTAAGATACCATAAGATTTTCTCTGCCCCCCCCCCCCCCCTCCGCCGCCAAAATATTAATTCAATTTTTTAAATTTAGAATTTTGCTTTTTTATTTAAACTATTATTCTTTAGTGTATAAACCATCAAAGTTTCTATTTATTTATCGCAGTCTCTTTCCACTTATCCCATCTTTTCCCTTTTTCTCGTTTTCCCACTTGAATGTAAACTGAATTAATAGAACCCATTAAGAAATTCTAACCCTTATTGGTATAAAGTTAATTCTTTCTGGTTGAGAATTCATCATTTGGGGTTGAAAATTTAATGATTTTTTTTCTCATTTTTTTCACGTTTTAAAATTATATATTTTTTTACAGTTTCTGTTTATATAAGGAAAGTAACCTATCGGCTTTATGTAAGCTAAATCATTTTTAAGGACCAGAATTTTTTTTTGCTCGAAATATAATTTTTCATTTCTTCCCCTAATGATGAAGATATCACAAAAGATGAACACATATGTTTATATAACTTTCTCAGATGTGCAAACTTTTATGGTAACATTTCTTCGAACCAAAAATGGAAGAATTGCACTTTTAGTTACAATAAATGATTTTTAACCAAGAAAAATGGAATTTTCAATAAAACATTTACATTTTTAACTTGAGTGATGAATCTTCGATAAACAAATGAATCCTCAACAAAAATGGTAACATTTGGTATTTCGTCCCAAAAATATTATAACTTTTAATCAGAATCAGTTGAATTAAAGTTTTATCAAGTATTAAGTTTTCAACCAAGAAAGATTTTTCAGTTGATCAAGATAAAGAATGTCATCCCAAATGTCAGGTTTTCAAGACAAAAAGACGAATTTTTAACAAAAATGTTGAATTTACAACCCAAAAATATGCTTTTTCTGCCAAAATAATTAGATTTTCAGCCCAAAAAAGACAAGCTTTTAACGAAATATTTCGTTTTATTTTTCAACTAAAATAAAAAATTAATTTTGAACCAAACAGCCAACAAGCCTACGCAGAGCAAGCCTATCCCGGGCATCACTTTCGCAGCAAAGTATTTGGACCACGAAGTTGGTTTTACAACAAAAGTAAGCAAACAGACAAGGTGTAATTTTGTTTAGATACAAAAACTTTTTAAAATAACTTTTTCAATACATTTGGCAATTTAAATCAAAAATTAGAAGAAAAGATTTTTTACTTTTATGACCGTTGCGATTGCCTTTAATCTTGACCAAAAAGAATTTCAAAAATTGGGGTGACAAAGGCAGTCTATTCATAAACCCTTGACCATATTAAATGCGGTTACATGTATTGACTATTTATTTACTAATAAAGATTAAGAATCTTCTGCAACATCAATTTAGTAAATGAAAATTGCCATATAAATAAAAAAATAAAGAAATGGGCTCTCACAAATCTCCCTGAAATTTAGTGACCTTCCATTTGTTATTTGAAGCTACACAGAGTTCGTTTTTGGAATAAAAATGAATGAAAAAGTAATTGCACAAAATCCCATTTTGCAAATTAAACCATTTTAAAAAGAATACGCATTGCAGAGTAGGTTCATTTAGTTTTTGAATTATGTATTTTTTACAGGAAAAATTTAACTTCATGTTAAGAAGCGTTTCAAGTTTTTTTCTCGTTTTGAATGGTGATTATTTAATGAATTTATTCACAGCAACTGATATGAAATGCAGAAAGTGAAATAATAATTAATTCAACAATGAAAAAAATCTTTTTCATTCATAAATGAATATAATGTATGGGAATTTTTTTTATAGGTTTTTTGTTCACCACATTTCCATGGGTTAAAATATTCATGGTACAAATATTCCTGTAGAGGCTGAATCATAACAATGAGAACGAACAAAATCGTGCTGAAGTACCGAAGAATGTCGAATTCAACCTATAGAACAATGTTGAAAATTTTCCTTTTAATTTTCAAACGTTCCTCAAACGGAAAGAATTCAAGATTCGTTCGGTGTTTCTTATCTTTGAGCCATGGTTAATAACAATTTCCGGCTGTGAACAATTTTCAAAAAACAAAATTCTTGTAACATAAAATTTTACATATCACACTGTAAAAACAAGGTATTATTTCAGGGCTAGTTTCAGGTATTACATAAGACTCAGAAAAAACAATCTCAAGTGGTACCAATGAGACCACTGGTGGGATCTCAGAATCGTTTGTTTTGCATTGGAAATAACAGCATGAAGTTATCCTATTCAAAAACAGGACACAAAAAAAATGGTACCGTAAAAATAGAGATCTCTTGTTTTTACAGTGCATGACGTTCATGGCAATTTAAAATTCTTGAATTGCATGACTCACGAATCTTAACACTAAAAATAGTTTGACTAATAAATTTACAATAAAATAAAAAATGTGTTCCTGAAGACAGTAGATTGAGATATGCTTTTACAAAAATTGTTAATGATAATTGAGAGAATTTTTTATTTAATGTTTCATATCCAGTTTGAAAAGCACTATTACCTTCATTCCTGATAATATTAGCATAAGAACAACTATCTTTTTGTTCAAAATTGAGAAATATAACTTTTTATATACAATAATATTTATAAGCAGTCTCTGCTTGTATTCCGAAGCGAACAGTTGTCTTTACAAAGAGCGGATACAGTTCGAGAGTTCCGAGAAGTTCAGTGCTGGATTATAGAGTTTCCTCAGGATTATCAGTGATTTGGTGTAAAAAGCATCATTAACGTGACCAACTTTTGGTGGAGAGTGCACAAGCACTACCCACAAAATGAATCTAAGCCAACACACACCAGTGAATCCTCAAAGAAGTGCACAACCCAACATGTCTTATCCTATAGTAAGAAACACGTACGCTTCAGCCACTTCCGATACATTCCCCAAGAAAGACCAAGGAATAATCATCGAATCAAAAGACGAAATCGAACTTAAAGAATATGTGAAAAGCATCGGTTCCCTCGTCAAACCAGAAAACATCAGATTTGCTTCCAAAATCTCAAACGGTCGAATCTGCTTATTGTTTGCAACAAAAGAAATAGTTAAATAACTAACAGATAAGTACAAAGAGATAACCGTAGAATACCACAAATTAGAACTTCGACCTCTAGTAAGCCCCTTAAAGAAAAGAATTCTTTCAAACGTTTCCGCATATTTCTAGCTCGGGAAACAACAACCTGTTTCCTGTGCAAACGTCAAGGTCATCTAGCCAAATAATGCGAATCAAGCACAAACATAATGACCTACAATCAAACAATAGAGACAAATCCGGGTAACCTCGACACAGAGACTGACCTACCCAAACAGAAAAATCCCCCTGAATTCCCAGATTTCAACCAGGGAAACAGTAATCAGAAAAGACTGTTATCAAGATCCACATCAAATAAATCCGAAAATAACTCAACAACGGGAAAAGATACCCCAGACTATATGGAATAAAATCAGAAGAATAACAGGAAACTTTTCAACCACAAGAATATCTGGCCTAAAAAAATCCGATGGAACAGTAACGACTGATCCTAAAATAATGGCCGACCTAATTGGAGAAGGATTTTCAAAAAACTCCAGCAACGATAACCACCATCCAACATTTAGATCATCCAAAGTCTCAGAAGAAGCCAAAGCCTCTCTAGAGGTAACTGGCGACGATCCACCAATCCCAGAAATTAATTCAGAACTAACATAAGAAGAAATCCAAGATGCAATAAATAACTCAAAAGGCAAAAGTCAAATTCAACCTGATCTGGAAAAATAAAAAATTCCCACAACAATGGAAAGAAGCAATAGTCATTCCGATCCCGAAACCTGGCGAAAACCACACGAATCCAACAAACTATCGCTCCCCAAGAAAGTGAATTCAGACATAAAAGATCCACCCTAGATCCACTTATTAACCTTCAAACTAAAATCAGTGAAGCATTCTCCAATAATCAGCATCTAATAACAGTTTGCTTAGATATTGAGAAAGCATATGAAATGACCTGGAGACACCAAATAATTAAGAACCTGGAAAAAGAAGGAATTAACGGTTATCTGTTAGCTTTCATCAAAAACTATCTCCACCAGAGGTACATCCAAGTTAGAGTTAATGGTGAACTGTCCAATAGATTCACCCTGGAAAACGGAGTACCCCAAGGCTCAGTCATGAGTACAACCCTCTATCTTACATCAATCAATGACGTCTTACGCAGAATCGAAAAATCCGTACGATCAACAATATTTGCAGACGACCTGACCATATACTGTAAAGGAAAGAACTTCAAATCTACTGTAAAAACCATACAACGCACAATAAACGAAATATGGGATTGTTCCCTACAAAACGGATATAAATTTTCTCAAACAAAAACTGAGTATATAATTTTCTCCCGAAAAAAATTCCAGAAATAACCCTAACTTTACATTTAGACAAACAAGACATCAAGAGAGTAACAGTAATCAAATGACTAGGTCTATTATTTGACCAAAAGTTAACATGGAGATCACATATACTCAAACTAAAAGATGATTGCAAAAAACGGATCACAAGCCTCAAAATCCTGGCTAATAGAAGTTGGGGAGCCGACCTCAGCGTTCCACAACTAACCTACGAAGCCATCATCAGATCAAAATTAGACTAGAGGTCCACAATCTACAATTCAGCAAAAAAAGGTACACTTGCACTACTAGATCACATCTACAACACCAGTCAAAAAATATGTTGCGGAGCTTTCCACACCAGCCCAAATAAAAAAGTTCGACTAGAAATAAACGAACCCTCTCTAAGCAACAGAAGACTCGAACTCACCTTAAAACAAGCAGTCTCGATAGCAGCAACCCCCGAATACCCAACCCATGAACTACTCTTCTCAAAGAATCCAAAAGAACAAACCAATTTACGATCATGTCTCCTAAAACCTATAGGAAAAATATTAGAAGAATACTTAACGGCAACATCAACCCAGTTAACCTTAATCCAACACAATGTCCTTAGCCAAGAACCTCCTTGGTCTCTGCTTCCTCCGAAGTTAGATCTAAAACGGATCTAGGAGTGGGATAAGCAGTCTAATCACGAAATCAAGAATGCTACTTTAGTCTCCCAAACTCGAGCAGTCTATTTTCAGCAGAAATCTCGACTCTTATGAAAGCTTACGAATTATGTAAAATTCTACCTGATTGTAATTTCGTAATTTTCAGTAATTCATTAAGTAGTCTCCAAGCCATCCAAACTAGAAATTCTTACGATCATAGGATCCAACAAATCCAAAAAAACTATACTGAATGCCTGCAACTAAATAAACAAATCACGGCCATATGGATCCCTTCACATCAAAATATCAATGGAAACGAACAAGCAGACATACTGGCCAACTTCGCTACCATTCGAGGAGGAAAACCTACGAATATCCTTACCAGATGCCAAAAACTACGTTCAAAGAATCGCCCGCCAATATTGGAGAGAAGCCAACAAAAAAATTCAGAATGACGTTCCAACTATCCAGAAGAAGAACCCAAATCACCCATCATGGAAAACACTGACCAGAAGAGAACACGTTCTGCTCACCAGACTTCGAATCGGACATACCAAGATTACGCACAAATACCTCCTGGATAAATCAGACCCCCCAAGATGTGACCAGTGTAACTGTGTAATCAGTGTCAATCATCTAATTATCGAATGTACAAAGTTTAGTGATATTTGGCGTAAACTTAAAATCCCAAACTCACTCCAAGAAGCTCTAAGGATACATACCGAAGTTAAAAAAACCATTGACTTTCTCAAAGAGTATTTATAAGAATGATATAAATGATTTTTAAATCGATTATTTTAATCGATTAGTAAATATAAGAGAATTCCAGCAATAATTAAAAGCCAAAGTATTTTTTTCTATGAGAAAACGGCAGATTGAAATATTTGCTTATAGAAAATGTTATTAAAAGTTACGATAGTTGTTATTTAATTCCTGGCTGGCACTTATAAAATCACAATGAAGTTCTTCTCGGATAATCACAGTAAAAAAAACACCTTTTCTGTATTTAGAGGTGCTCAATGTACCCTTTCCTTTATAAAAATATTTACATTATATCATGTAAATTATTTTTTGAATAATTATGTTTATTAATTAGTACAATTAATGCACTTCCAATAATAATTAAAGAAAGAACTTTCTTCTATGAAAATTTTCAAATTGAGACATTTGCTTATGCAAGTTGTCTTTAACAATGAAAAAAATGATTAATTAATGCCTTATATAGAGTTTAAAAAACAGACTTAATTTATTGTCGGATAATTGTAGTAAGTTATATTTCAAAAATAATAATGGAAAAAAAATAATTTTTCTTCAGAAGGAAACGGAAGATTAAAATACAGTAATAACTCTTCATTGAATGATATATATCATTTTATTATTACAGTCCATTGTACTAAATTCACACATTCTCTCTTAAACAAAAACTCTAATGAATCAACACTTCAGCAATTGCGCCCGTCTTTAAAATATCTGTACTAGAATTGACTAACATTTTTGTTTTATTTTTTTTGTACACAAGGCATATTTAAGAAAAACCCGTGTATAGTACAACGGACTTAAGTATGATTATGGTCTAGAGGCGAGCATGCCAATATTTTTTAAGTTCGTTTTTTTCGAAATTTTATACAAGATTACAGTAACAGTTTGTAATAACAATAATGTGTAATTAGATTGTGAAAAGATCGGAAGTCGTCATATGTGTATCATCCTTTGGTTCACTTGCCATTCTCTTTATCCACGTTATTACTGTATGCTTCCACTGAAAATTAAGTGATATTGAATGTAAACATTACCATTATAAATTGCGCGCTATGCGTGAGTTTCGTTTTTCAATTTAAGGGGAAACTTGATTTTTCATGTAAAGAAATTTAATACCTAATTGGCATTTGAATCAAAAAGGATTTTAATTTTTAAACAAAAAAAGTTAAAGTCCTTTACAAAAGTCAAATTTGGAACACAATGCTTGTATCCTCGACCAAAAATGAAAGTTACTTTGTATCATAGAAAAATATTAATTGGCTCTCAGTTCAATAAGCGTTTCTTTAAATTAAGGCAATTTCTCTTCATTCAACGAAATTTCTTTGGTTGAAAAAAAAATTATTTTTCGTTCCAATAGAAATGTGTATTTAACTTATAATGATTTTCTTTATTTCCTACGGTTTCGTACACTGAGCGGAGAATTCCCGTGTAGTTCGGGTTTGCACACCAACAGTTCGGGTGGCTTCCTTTTTTTTTGTTTTCGCACGAAGGAGTGGTGCGCTCGCACGGCTGAGTCGAGCGAGCTCCCCAACCATTCGGGTGCTCACCCCAAGTAGCAGCACCTGAGGTAGTGGGGTGCCCGCCCGAATAGTTCGGGTGCTTGCACGACTGATTCGGGCGATTCGAGTCGTCAAATGCGTTGCTCGTTGCGCGTTCGACGTTTGCGCATGTATTACTAAAGTTAATCGTTCATTATTATTAATTAGAATTAATCAAGTTGCTCAAATTTAAAAGCACAAAAATAGTTACACATAAGATTTTTAGGATTGTTCTTGAAAAATTATTCTCAATATTATTTATTATTTATCTTATTATTAAAATTTAATTTTAATATTTTTATAAATGTTCACACAATCTATATGTATTGAGGTGTTTCCATTTCCGAAGGAAGTAAAACTGTTTTTTTTTTTTTTAAATTGGACTGATACTTCAGGGTTTTGTCAAAAATTGACAAATTTTTTAAAGTTTGAAGAGGAGTTATTATTCCATAATAAAATCATTTTAAAAAATTTATTT
>CAKNWW010350406.1:0-17681 GCA_932074435.1 Andricus kollari | reverse complement strand
AAAAATTCACGATCTGTCAACAAAATTATTTATGCATTTATTATTATTTCAAGATTGAAATTTTCTGGATTTCTCATTCACATAGATACCAATATATGGTGCAATAGGCTGATCGAAAAATGGATTGCAAATTTTGTTTCTTCAAATTTTCATTCATATCTTTTCGTCTTTGTAAATTTTGTTCAGAGAACATATCTCTTCACAATTAGCTATAGAATACAAATACATAATTACTTTTTAAATATCACCCCCATAAATTTGTTTGATAGGTTGAAAATTCATTGATTTTATTTTCTTAGTATTTATTTCTTTTGTTGCAAATTTTCGTTTCAAATCCATTACTTTTTTAAAGTTGAACTATTTTGTTGGAAACTCATTTACTTTTGTTTTAAAATTCATGTATCTTGCTGAAAAATCGTCTTTTGTGGTACAGTATTTATAATCTTATTCTTCAAAAATTTCTCCTTTCAGTTGAAAATTCATTTCTTTGGCTGAACATTTTTTCTCATAGTTAACAATCAATTTTCTTAACTGAAAATTTAACTATTCTATTTTTCGCCAAAAATGTATCTTTTTTAATTGAAAATTGATGTGCTTTGTGGAAAATTCGTCCTTTTGGTAGAAAATTAGCCTTTTTCCTTAAAAATTCATCATTTAAGTTGAAAATGGATTTCTTTTGTTAAAACGTTAACTCTTTATGAAAAATTAATGTATTGTATTAAAGCTTCATCTTTTTCGGTGCAAAATTAATCCATTTTGGTAGAAAATTAATCTACTTGATTGCAATTTTATCTTTTCTGTTTAACATTTATCTTTTGTTGGTTATAAATTTAACTATTTTGTTGAAAACTTGTTTTTTGTTCATATATTCAACGATTTTATTGAAAATTCATGTTTTTCGTTAAAGATTCACCTTCTTTGGTAGAATATTAATATTTTTACGATCTTAAATATTACATTTGGAACATGCGGTATAATCGAATTTTGAACAAATACGAAAAAAAAAAACGCCTGACAAAAAATCGTCTGTGCGCTATACATTTATTTCAATGATACTAAAACTTTTACGGTCACATATTATTTTACGACTTTTGTTTACTAAATATGACAAAATTAATTGGCAATTGCATCCATTAAGAAAAAAAAATGATCTTAGTTTATTAAAAAAGAGATTGTTTTGCATTGGTATAACAATAATATAATCCTTTAAAAATATGCAGAAACACAATAATTATTTTGTAAGTTTAAACAATAATAACTGAAATATTCAACATACTATAGGTAATCCTTGCATCATTTAACCTGATATTTGTAATAGCAAATAATGGAAAATTTTTATTCTTGAAAAAATATTCTCATTTTTATTAGCATTATATGTCCTCGCATTAGACATGTGAAACATATCTCTAATTTCGCTGTATTATCATAGTTCAAATAAAACTGTGATGTTCTTAAATTCTTTGATGGTGAAACAACCCGGATGTTCTAATGTTCTCGAAACATGCAGACAAGGAAAAATTCACAATTTATTAATGGAAATAATAAAATTTTATTGCGTAATAAAGATTTCTCTTTATACGTATTTAAATCAAACTTCTTTTGATCATTTTCACTAACCGTAGTAAAATATATGTTATTCATAATATTAATGTGATAAATATATTCATATACAATAATAATATAAAAATTTGTTTAAACTATTAACCAAATTCTTGGAATTCAGATATTCTACACATTTTAATATTTGTAAGGACTGAAAAAAAGTATTTACAATAAACTCGTGAAATTATTGTATATTTATTACAATTTTAAACTTAATTTTTTCATCAATTTAATAATTACAATTAAAACCTTAAGCAGATTTTGAAAGATGCAGGGCCAGAATTGCTTTAAAAAATGCGATACTGAGTACTTGAACTGAAAATAATTGTACCTGAAAAAATCTAAACATACCTGAAAAAGCTCTGTAATTCTAAGAACTTTTTTTAGAATTTCAGTAGGAAACTAGCCATGAAACTTTCAAATACTTGAATTGATATCGTAGAAAATCAACAAACTCATTGGATTTTATAGATTTTTAAATTTTCGAAGATTGCAATTAAAATTCTAGATTTGAACAGGGGATTTTTAAAAAGAATTACAATTATGACTTGAAAAAGGAAATTTATAAAAATAAATCAATTCTGAGCTGGAAAAGAGAATTTTCAAATTTTAACCAATTCTGAGCTAGAGCTGGAAATTTTCGAAAATAATTAAAATTCTGGATTGGAGTGTGCATTTTGCAAACGCATCACCTTTATGACTTCAAACAAGGCATTCTTTAAAGGAATTATAATTCTGACTTGAAAGGGGGGATTTTCAAATTGGAACTTTTTAGTATTTGTATTTAAATGATAATTTTTAGTTGCACGCAGGAATTTTCGTATAAATTGATAATCACAATCCCACATAAAAGTAGGTTGTTTGACGATCAAGAATAGTCACATCCTATGGATTTTAGGTCGATGAATCCGAATCCGAACTCTGAATTCCAAAATTAGCTGTTATACACGTCGTCACCTTAAGAAACTTGTTTGCGTCTTGATTTTTTTTTGTGATGGAAAACATGTTACCCAACAATAAAAGCGTGTTTGGAAATTCTGACAGAGAATCAACATTTACCTGTTGGAAGTACATAGAAGTTGTCTATTTACACAACGCTGACAACCAGAACCGTGGCCCGGAAGAGAGAGATGGGCTCAGAGGAAACCCTATCTGGTGGAGCTAAGTCTATAAAGAGGCACAAGCTAACCTCCTGACGGTGGTGGTGGTGGACATAAGCTACCCAGATTAATAATTAAATAATAATAATTAAATAATTGGTAAATTAATTAAATTTAAATTTATTTAATTGTTCAGTTGATTATTAGATATTTAGGAATATTCGGTAATAATTTGTCAAGGCGTTCTGGACTTGATCAAGGAATTTTTGAAAAGAATTTAAATTGTGAGTCGGAAAAGGTAAAATAAAAAAGAACTAAAACAGAAAACTTTCAAATTTCAATAAATTTTGAGCTAGAACTATTGATTTTCGAAAAGATTTAAAATTTTTTTACAGAAAATAAATACCGTTTCGGTATTTAGTCTTTTTCAAAACGGAGTAAAATTATGTTAAGCTAGAATATTTTGCAGTACAATTCAAGCAACTGTTCAAGATGAAAATTTTAAAAAGTTGGTCGTATTGGATGACTGACAATACATTTTCTTATTTTATCCTCTTCAAAAACAGACACAATTTAATTTACTTCTGAAGTGCAACTATGAAATAAAGTTGAATAAAACTTTTAAAGTAATATAAATATAATTTAGAATTATTTTAAATTGAAAACTGCTTTTAAGTTTGAGGGTATCATCAAATTTTGCTACATCACCATAGAAAAAAACTAATGAAAAACTCATGTGTGTCTAATGATACAGTAGCTTGAATTAGTTCAATTAGCTTATTCTATTCGCACGTGTTCATCAATGATAACAAGAGATTCAAGGTAATTAGTTCAAAATTCGAATAAGTAACGTCGAAAAACAGATGCGACAACAACTAGCATCATCGCACCCCACAGTTGCGGTGGATGAGGTGGTTCATATGCCTGTGACATGAAGCGCTATGCACGAGCGGAAGCGGGATTTGGGAGATGTAGTAGTTAGCTTTCTCATGGTCGACAGTCGCTAGTCAGGCAGCCGCCGAAATCTGCCCCTGCCCCTGTTCAATTCCTTGAAGAGCTCAATGAGGGAAGTCTGCGTCTCACGATGTGCTTCACCAATGCCATCCTAGAATTCGCAGATCAAGAAAAATCTATGAGAAACGGTCTGCCGGAATTTAGAGTCAACAATGACATGCTAAGGTTAGACAGCAGCTTGAAAACCGAGATACTGCATCTGTTCTTGCAGCAGAAAATAAGTTTGCTGCAGGTGCAGACTCTGGCGTACTGCGCTGCGGTCGCGTGTGACAGGATGATGAGCATAACACTCTGAGTTCGGGCTGCTAACTTCAAGGCAAGATTCGTAAAATAAGAGCAAAACTGGTACTTATAGGTCTAGTTAACTGGATGCGACGTGGCTTCGGCTAGAAAGGGCAGAATGGCACGGATGCCTGTGGTGAATTATCTATATATCTCAGTCTACGAAGTACCTCGCATCCTGAACAGAGCTAAGAACTGGAAAGTACCTGGCCTGGATTGAGTGCAAAGCTTCTGGTACAAATACCTTGAGGCTCTGCACAGCTCTCTTGCTGGAGGCCTTCCAAACATCTTGGAGAACCCAGATCACTTGCCGTCTTTCATGACGGAAGGCCTAACGTATATGATTCCCGAAAAGGTATATGATAATACGCCTAGTGATTACCGACCAATCACTTACCTTTCGAACCTCTATAAGTTTGTCACGTGAGACAACGTCCACATCGAAGGACAAAAAGGTGACTTTTGAGGCTCCTGTGGCTGCGAGGACCAAATCACAATTGACATGGTTGTGTTGCAAGCGAAACACCACGAACCCAATTTGCACAAATACTATATTAAATACCAACAGGCGTTTCCCTCAATACCCCACGATTATTTACTTGTAAATGGGGGACATAAAGGTTTATGCAAACTCAGGGTCGAGGCTGATCAGCCTACGTAACATCATGATGTAGTTCTCTTAAGAGATCAGGATATCTCCAGGTTTTGAAAATTGCAGAAAGTAGTGCCAATATAGCAGGGCATAATTTTCCTTGTTAACCCTACTAGGCCCTTCAACAAATTCATATTTTAATGTTAAATTATAATTTTCTGTATGTAGGAGAGAGTGGGGATACTTGAACCAAGAAAATATGTGAACCACTAGGGATATTTCCTAGTTCTCTAGAAGTTTTTGCGCCGCCTTGTTACCTGCTCTTAGCACTACCATTAAGCTAACTTCACTCGAATTTGTAAAAAAGTCAGACGTGTTTTGTCTTTCTTATTTATGTCAAAGAGTTTTTCGTGCCTGAAATACTCACATTTGTGAGTCACCGTTTTACCGGCAAAAGTTTGTTGCTCACCAGCTGTGGTTCTATAATCGATATAATCTCTTTCCATCGTAAGTACATTCAATATCTGTAAACATGATTGCGTTTGTAATCTTCTCATGTTCTGTGAGGTTACATGAACCACCTTTTGTGGGGATCCTTAAACCACAATTTGATTTCGCTATTTCTCCGTTTTCTTGATTAGGACCTCAAAATGGTGCGAAATTATAAACGCAGAATGAACATTGGTTTAACGACGTGTGAAAGCGTGAGAGCAGCAAAGCATTTTCATTTCACTGATGGATACAGCATTCGTCAAGCAGCTGAAGCTTAAAGCATTCCTTGTCCAACTTTTCGCTATTACGTCACAAAAATAAAAGAAGGACAGGAGACAAAGTTAACTAACGATTTCAAAAAACGTCGAATCTTTTCTGAAAAGCGAGGGAGAGTGGTCAGTGATTACCTCATCCATTGCTCACAAATGGGTTTCGGTGTGAGCAGCGTAGAATGCTGAAAAATCGCTTTCGAAGTAGGCTTCAAAAACAATATCCGTATGCCACACTCATGGCAGACGAATCAAACAGCAGGAAAAGATTAGTTTCTTGGCTTTTTGAAAAGGAATACAATCATAAGCCTCCGAAAACCAGAAAACTGCAGCTTGTCCCGATTTAATTCCTTCAACGCTCACAACGTCAAGATTTTTCACGACAATATGCAGTTTACTCACCAACGGGAGCCCAGATTTTCAGATCCATAAAATATTTGGAATCTAGATGAAACCGCTAGAAAAACTGTTTCCACTAAACCTCCAAACTACATTGCTGCCGAGAACTCTGAGCAAGTTTCTGAAGGTCCAAGTGGAGAAAAAGGCACACTGGTCACAACATGTTATTTCATCAACGCTGCTGGGAATTCTTTGCCTCGTAGGATGGTGTTCTCACAAGTAAACTTCTTCCCGCAAATACATAAAGACTGCGTTCCGAACACACTGGGTCTTGCCAACAAAACAGGATGGATGACTGCATATCCCCTTTTGGAAGCTATGAAGCACATCATAAAATATTCAAACTCATCAAAGATGAATCCGAAATTGTTGATTTATGATAATCACGAAAGTAATTTGTCTCTTTCCGGGTGCAAACTGCAGCCATGCGACAAAACTTGATACAGCCCATTCAAAGCCGCCTACAATCGCTCTCTCGCTTTAATGATCAAGTCATTGAAAAACCACTCACGATCTATAAAATCACAAAACAGAGACAACAGAGGTCAACGTTGATAGAAATTTGACCAATTCCAGAAGAAATACGTAAATTCCCGAAAGAAAAACAACGAAAAACTTAAACTCAAACAAGGACACGAGGAAAAAGTATCATCGGTACGGATAGTCCAGAGAGAAAATTGATTGAGGAGGAGCAAAAGAAGAAGAAGTATTCTAAAAAACTTGTAAAATGAAGGAAATAAAACAACAGTCAACAGCACTGAATTTTCTGCATTAAAGTTCCTCGTACTATGTGTTCTGTTTCAGAAAACTTTGAATTCGAATAAATAAAAAATAATTTAATATGATTTTATACTAATCAAAATTTCTTTAAGATCATTTGTAATGATCTTGCAACCCAAAGAGCAGAATTCATACTTGAAAATAACGATTTGACTAGCTTAAAAGAGACTTGTTTAAGTATCCCCACAGGTTGGGATGATTGAACCAAAAGACATGCATTTTTAAAATGTCAATGATTTTCATTAGATATCTGATTTATTTATAATACCTCAGGAAGTTATTAATAAATTTTTGGTCCAGCACATAAGTACACGAATTATAATTTGTAATAATTTTCTTTCAAATACAGCGATTAACTCTTGAACAGTAAAATACACCAAATTGAACAGTTTCACCAAAAATTTGAAAATTTCATTACTTTTGGTAGATTTGCTAAAATGCAGTACGAGGTGGTTTTCGGAGCACACAACACTAATTTGCGGTTAATAGACAAAAATTCAACTATTTTACTCAAAATGGAAAATTTTTACCAAAAATATGAAAATCCCTACCGATAGAAAATCTCAGAATATTCTCAGGCCAAAAAGTCTGGCCTGTTTCAGGCTCTCTGCAGACTCGATTTGAATGTTATTTGCTTGTTATTTATGACCGAATTCTTATTTCAATTTCGAAAAGCACATTGTAAAATTTAAAGCCTTCAGGCGATTTAAACGAGCTACCTGGACCTTTAAGAATATCTACCTGAGTGCCTGCGGAGAATCTTCTCTGAAGCTTCTCAGAGCCTGAGAATCTTTAGTGAATATTCTGAGATTTCTATCGGTAGTGAATTTCACTAATTTTGGTACATTTGCGTAAAATTCAGTGCGAGGTGGTTTTCGAAGCACAGAGCACTAATTTTGCGTCAAAATATAAAATTGAACAATTTTACTGAAAATTGAACAATTTTACTGAAAATTGAACAATCTTACCAAAAATTTGAAAAGTTCTCTAATTTTTGTAGATTTGCGTAAAATTCAATACGAGGTGTTTTTCGGAGCACAGAACACAAATTTGTGGTTAAAATACAAAAATCAACAATTTTACTCAAAATGGAAAACATTTACCAAAAATATGAAAATTTCACTAATTTTTGTAGATTTGCCTGAACTTTAGTACCAGGTGGTTTTCGGAGCATAGAACACTAATTTGGGGTAAGAGTACAAAAATTCAACAATTTTACTCAAAAATAAACAATTTTACTAAAAATTTGAAAATTTCTCTAATTTTGGTAGATTTGCGTAAAATTCAGTACGAGGTGGTTTTCGGAGCACAGAACACTAATTTGACGTCACAATAAAAAAATTCATAATGTTACTAAAAATTGAACAGTTTAACCAAACGCTCAAAAATTTCACTAATTTGATGGATTTGCATGGTTTGGTGGTTTTTGGAGCAAAGAACACTAATTTGTGTTTGAAATACAAAAATTCAACAATTTTACTCAAAATGGAAAACTTTTACCAAAAATATGAAAATTTCACAACTTTTGGTAGATTTCCATACAATTCAATATTAGTTGGTTTTTGGAGCACAGAACACTAATTTGTGGTTAAAATACAAAAATTCAACAATTTTACTCAAAATGGAAAACTTTGACCAAAAATATGAAAATTTCACTAATTTTTGTAGATTTGCCTAAACTCTAGTACGAGGTGGTTTTCGGAGCACAGAGCACTAACTTAGCGTCAAAATAAAAAATTCAACAATTTTACTGAAAATTCCACGATTTCACTCAAAATGGAAAAAGTTTACCAAAAATTGTAAAATTTCATAAATGTTGGAAGTTTTGCATAAAGTTCACTACGAGGTGGTTTTCGGAGCACAGAACACAAATTTGTGTTTGTAATACAAAAATCAACAATTTTACCCAAAATTGAAAACTTTTGCCAAAAATATGAAGATTTCACTAATTTTGGTTGATTTGCGCAACATTCAGTGCGATGTGGTTTTCGGAGCACAGGACACTAATTTGGCGTAAAAATACAAAAATTCAAGAATTTCACTCAAAATTGAAAACGTTAACCAAACATTTTGAAATTTCACAAATTTTGGAATTTTTGCATAAAATTCACTACGAGGTGGTTTTCGGAGTACAGATGTCACGTCCCGAGCAAAAGGCGGGGGTGGTATGGAAAATGGGAAAAGAGAGAGACCAGTGAGCTGATTATGTCAGGCTGGTAAGACCTGACCAATTATTTAATGTGGGTTTGTGTGTCACTTATGAGCCCTACGCGGACTGTATCAGAATTCAGAATTTAAATAAGTGTGAGATAGTTGGTTTAACAATTCTTTTATTATAGGAATAAGAACAGAGTTAAATAGTTACATAAATTGAAACTTACGTGTACCTTTCTAGCAAGAAAGGGCGAGTGTGAGTTGCTTTGTCGGTTGGATCTCCGCTTATGACGTTAAACACCGACGGAGTTTTACCTGATAATAAGTTGAATAAACTCGTAAGTAATTCGATAATGAGTCCTTTCGCGAATGTTAACACAGCGGACTTTATTCGGAAAGTAGCTCTGCGACGACCCAAAGCCTCAGTCGAAGGGACTTAGTCTAAGACTTGATCACGAAAACTATTGTGAATTTGAACTTTTAAATTATGCGACTTAATCAGAGGGTTTCTTCGGTCCCAATGAGATAGAAGCCGTTATTTTGTCAAAACTATTCGTTAACGCTTCTACGCTTTCTTGAACAGGCACGTTCGCTGATATCGCTAGGCTGAAAGTCTCGGGTGTCGCATAGATTTTCGCGTCTCAACTCTCGTCCTCTCATGAATAGTTATTCAAGTGGCTACTTATCCTAATTTTCTATGTATGTAGTCAGACGCTTTTTGGTTATTCTTTTGTCTGTCTATATACAGGTGCTTCCACTGATTGGGTGCTACATTTATAGCAATTATGTTACTCTTATTTTGATAAAGTTATTATTCTAATTTACACACACGAGTGTATTTATACTTCATATGTTTGGTTTTGATTTTGTTATTGTTGTTTTAAGCTATTGGAAATATGAGCACACTCGTGTTGTAATAGAATTGAATTATGATTATCTTATAGCGGTAGAGTTTGTAACATTCTCAATAATCGAGCATGGATAACTTATCGACATTCTCTGACTTCTCATCCGTCCATGGCAACACTTTAAGTATGTTGTGGCTTCTGACTTACCGACCGCAGTGCAGTTACCATAGATAGGTTCAAACTCAGAGAAGATCGTTAATGCTATTACTTGTAGTTGAAGGATTAGGCTGAAAGATTTGCGATATGGTAGGTTGCTCCTAGCTAGGCGTTACATCAAATTTGGTCAAATTTCGGGATGTAACAGTCCCCCCTCCTTAGAATCATCCTCGTCCTCGATGATTTTTGTGTTTGTTCGGAAATTTGTATTGGGGCTCCTTAATGCCATTTCTCAAGCTAGCGGCCATCATGTTTAGGGACGTCGCTGTGTGCAGTTGTGGTTTCACTTGCTTATTCTTAATCTTGTTGGAATGAGCGGCGTTCCTTTTAGCCATGAAGGCGGAGTCTTGCTTCTGAGCTAGTGTTTCTCTCACTGCGGGCGTTTATACCTAACACAACAGAAAATTATATTTATGTTTTGATTAGCTTATTAGTTATTGGTATTAATTATAGTAATTCTGATGACACCTGTTTTAAATTTATGATTTTATAGAAAATTTCTTTCTTTCTCAGCCCACCTTAATGAATTCTCTCATTTTGTCACATAAATTGGTTAGATAAATTACACACTTATGCCTTTTCTTATCAAGAGCACATAAAGTAGAATTTTTGTTTTATGCTTTTTATGTAATTGTATAACAACAACAGTTTGCTTTTAAGGATTCTGCAATGTAAGTGTAGTCTTTATCCATATTATGGATTTTGTAATTAACGATAATTTATAAGGCTAGAATTTTGAAATGGTAGGATTTTGGGGCAAGGAAGTCAGTTGGTCGTAACACTTGAATTTACAGATCTTATTTCATTGCTATCCAGTGTGGTCTTGAGGTGAATTATTGAGGTCCACATGGATTTCAATTGCCATTTTCTTAGCGTGCTGTAGGCGTTCCCTGGCCGGTGAGATCTTATCACGAAAGGATTAAATATCGTATGAGGAGCAGCCACGATGAGATGGTGCCATCATCATACGGAGTTAGATGTGTAGTGTTCCTTTGCTTAGTTTTGGAGATTCTTTTTCTGGTGGAAACAGGCTTAAGGAGTACAATTGCTAGGACGATGAAGCATGGTGCTATGTCAATATCATGTTCCGGTTCCATATATTTGTTTCTTCACGTGCAGCGAAGATGGTGACTGGAAAAGTTTTGAATTTTTATTTTCCGTCAATGCATTTATGTTTTCATTCTAGTTAAACTACTAACTCGCAACTTGTCAAAGCAGCTACGCCTGGCACCCAGCTCACGCTCTGCTTGCGACGGAGGCACATATCGCGGTTTGTAATTTATTACAGATTTGAAGGCCCCTGGCTTAGCTATGGTTCCGGTTGATTTTTGTGATGGGATTAATATGGCTTGTGGTGATTCATCACCCTTTTGTTTTATTGAAACAAGATTGTTAGTTGATGGATATTTTAGAGTGTTTGAGGGAGGTTTTACTTTTTCTGGGGCATCTTCATATTTATTTTCTTCACTTTCTTTATTTCTAACTCCTTGAGTTTCGAGTTCATTTAGTTCGTTTGCAGCCCGGTTTATAATGGAGTTTATTTTTTGATCGAATTCCGTTTCGCTATCTAGTTCAAGTTCTTCTACGGTTTTTATATTGAATTTTTGTTTTGATTCTGTTCCTTAATAATCGACTATCTGATCCTGCGCGATTTTTGACTCCTTATCAATAAAAGGAATAGGTTTTAAAGGGTTCGAATGAATTACTAGATGATTATGCCAAAATGAAATTTTAGCCTTTTCTTGTCGGAGGTATTCTCTTCCTAGAATTCCATCTGTGTGTAGAGGAAAATCTGGATCGACAACGTGAAAGACTACCAAGGATTTTTCTATAGGTAGCTTTATTGTGCCTATAGTGGAAATTCTTTCTTGAGTTATTTCTGTTATGTCTATACTTTCATCTTCGTTAACTAATAATTCTTTGTCTAACGCATTTAATTTTATAATATTAATATCGGCTCCTGTATCGATTAAAAAGGAAACTTTTGTGTTCTCATGACTTATACGCTTGTATGCCGCTTCTAGTTCTCCATGCTCGTCGTTGCGTCTGTACGACGAACAGATTCTTAGTTTAAATGGTCTGTATTTGCTGAAAAATTGGGTTGTTCCCATTTGTGAAATCGGGAAATTCGGGTGAATGAGAACGTCTGCGACACGGGGTTCTATGTGCATCGGAAATTGTCGTTAAACGGACATAGGGGCTTGAACTACGGTCCAGTGAATCTAAATAATGAGGCTGGTAATGTCTTGAATCTCGATCATAGTTTGAAAGAGTTTGAGGGCTTATTTGCATTCTTGCTTCGTATTCAAGCGCGATTTTTAGAGCGGGATCTAAGTTCTGGGGATTACGTGCCTCCACCAGGCCGGCTATATTGTCAGGTAACCCGCGCTTAAAAGCTTCAAGAGCACAATCATTTAGAGGGGATACAAGTTGAATAACATTGGTATATTTATTCTCAAGTGCAGCTTGAGCTCCTGTTTTGAGTAGAATTACTCAATCATAGAATTCGCTGACATTTTCTTCTATATTCATCCGAATGGTCGAAATTTCGTGTATGTACCAAGAATAAGTTTTGCGGGGGGCAAATCGCTGTTTTAAGTGTACAATTAAATCATTGATTGTTGCGAAGGTCCTCCCGTGAGTGCTATCTCTTGCAGCACCTTTTAATCGGGCTAAGACTGCATAGAGGTATTGTTTTTCACAACTATCCGGCACGAAAGATTGACCATTTATGATATCCTGGATAAAATATCTGGCAGACAAACAATCAAACAGCAACTTGGCACTTGGTACCCCAAATTCGAGAGATATTTGAATAACAACGAAAGTAAAGTAAACACTGTTCTCATTCTACCTGCAACAAAATTCATCCCTTCGTTTTTACTATGCTGCATAGGAGAGCCTTTTAAGTGTACCTTTTCACGAAGGCCTGTTTTTAATGAATCGTGGCATTATTATTTTTTAAATGATACAGTTCTTGTTAATATGTTAGTTAATGGAAAATATGATTGGCCAAGAACCTATATGCGAACGCGATGTGTAAAATTAATTCAACGCTTGATTCAAAGCAAGCTTTCGTGAAAAAGCGCCCTTATAGGTGTTACGTACTGAATGCTGCTATGAGACTTGCCTTGGTGCATTTTGATAACTCAAACTCCATTTCAATATCCCGATTGTACTCCTCGACAATCCCTAAAGCTAGACCTAGTTGGTCTTTATTTCTAGCATCGATGTTGAGATCATCCAGGTAAAATACATGAGTAACCTTGTGCTTTCGATTTCCAGGTTTGCCGTAGAGGTACCATTCGGAATGGGGAAGTGCGAGAGATAGTAGAAATAATGCGATACAAAAGAGGAGAAGGCTCGTGGTGTCGCCGTGAAAGACACCTCCCCGAAAGGTGACGTTGTTAGTTGTTACACAATGTTTTCCATATGAGATAGTAAATCTCGTTTTCCAAAGTGTCATCAATCTCGCTATGCATCTCACGATGTGTGGATGAACCTTGAAGCTTCCCAACAGACAAATGATAAGTCTATGGGAGGTTGAATCGAAAGATTTCCGGTAGACAATCCATACCATCGATCGACAGCGCTGATAGGATCCTGTGTCTTTGCAGACACATCTATCGATGAGCAGGTTCATTTGTCTAAACAATTTTGTGATTTATAATAACAATGAAGATCACACTGCGTGTTTAGACAAGTTGTTGACCTGTAAATCTTGTTTCCCATGTTCGGAAGGAGTACTGTGCGTCCTGCCACCAACCACTCCGGAATAGGCTCCTCCAAGTTTGAATATGATGTGAAAATGCGGGCCAGATATTTTTGGGTGAAATGAAACTTCTTCCACCAGGAATTCTAGATGCTGCTAGATGCCACCTGTTTCCTTAGCGGAATAGTTCTTCATGAAACCCACAGGGGCGCACGCACCACATAATAGAAGTAGCAGCGCTCCCAAAGTAACTGGGTGGGTACCCAAAATGTTGAGTGGAAGGGGGTAGTTGATGCGGAAAACTGTCATAAAATGCAGATTTTATTGAAAGAAAAATTGTAATCAATATACTATCAGAAATAAAAGTTAAAAAAACGTCTTATATATACAACAATACGAGGAATCGCTCCGTCCCTACCCTTCCCTAACAACACAAGACGCTCCTGGAACGTTTCACGGGCATCTTCGGAACGTTCCAGGCACGTTTCCGGGACGTGTAAAATGTCCACCCTTTTCTAACGTTCCAAACTGAAATGACCGTTATTGTTATTATTATTAGTAAATATAGCGCAAACCGTAAGTAATAGGTGAAAACTGATGTCAATAGTTAGGAATGGCATTTCTTTTTAGTATCATAGCGATATTCTTGTAACTGAAATACAATTTTCGAGTGGTCCGTTAAAATCGATTGGTTCAAAGACTTGAATATTATAGAGGATGTCCGTTTCAATATCGAAAACTAAAATGTTATGGCAACTAATGAGATCGAACAATATTTCTAAAAATATCGAGGATGACCAGAAAATTGTAACCCGTCTGTCAACGGTTGCTGCGTGCACACTGACCATTTCTTGTTGAAAATTCACTTTTTGTGCTTTTTGGATCGAAAATTAGTCTGTTCCGGTGAAGGATTCAAATAATTTGTAAAAAATTTGTATTACATTCTCATCTCAATGAGAAGGTATTGGTTTTATGTGAAAAATGAATTTCGCGGATTCAGTGAAATGTCGACGTTTTGAGGCTCCCTGAGTCAGAAAAAAACGATTTTTACGTGGGTGTCTGTCTGTCTGTTTGTGGGTGACGGACAACTGTGCACGGAGCAACTGTGCACGAGCCCATCTATGCACGTCGGTGGCCACTGGTATAACTGTGCACGTTGTTGGCCACAGGCACAACTGTACACTGGGAAATCTATGCACGTCTCAAATTTGACGTGCACAGATGGTACCCTAGCAACAGTTCACGTGCAAAGATGGGAGACTCCCAACTGTGCACCCTTTCCAACGCAGAAAGACCCAGCAGAATTCCCTCAATATCTAAGTGTCATTCTAAGTCTCATTCTGCATACGTGGACTTTCAAAAATACCTGATCCCATGAACTGATGTTTTTTTGATAAAAATTTTTTTTTTGAAAAAACAAAAATTCAAATTTTGATCGCACAAAAAATAATAAAAAATCAAAAACTGCATTTTTCTGTGAAACTGTGGAAGATACAAAGAAAATGAAGGTATACAAATCGTGCATCTAAAAAAGATCTACAAATTTGTCATCAATCACTTTTTGATGGGATGCATAGTTTTTGTTTTATTCGTGAAAAACAAAATAAAAAATAAAAAAATAAAAGTTTTCGACAAACGACACAAGCTATAAGAAAAAAATGAATAGACAAAAGTTGTTCATCCAAAAAACAGCTACACATTTTTTATTTGCACTGTTTCGATAGAACGCTTAGTTTTCGTTGCAAACGTAAAAAATACCATTAAAAATAAAAAAAATTAATGTTTTCGAAGACGACACAAGGAAAGAACAAAAAACTAATAGGTAACAGTTGTTCACTCAAAGATGATCTACAAATTCGTTATTTATAATTTTTAGGAAAGGCGAGTAGACTTTTTTTTAATCCTCAAAAATAAGAATAAAAATTAGAAAATTAAATTTTTGGGAAAACGACACAAGAGATGAAAAGAAATGTAAAGACAAAAGTTGTTTAACCAAAAAAGATCTACAAATTTGTTATAAGCTCTTGTTATAAAAATGCATCGAAAATTAGAAATTTACTTTTTGGAAAAACGACAAGAGCTACAATGAATTTTTATTTAACAAAATTTTAGCCTAAATTATATCTATAAATTTTCTCAGCACCACTTTAGACTAGTATGCGTATTTTCAGTACAAATCACAAAAAATAACGTTAAAAGGAAACAAATTACATTTATAGAGAAAGGACACAATTTGCAATAAAATGTATAATAACAACATTTTTTGATAGAAAGCACACTTTTTTATAATCATAAAAACAATACCATGAAAATAAGTATGTTTCAATACCAATGGATATCATGAGTTGCGATAATATACATTTATTGAAATTATAGATTTTCAGGGTAGCTGAGAATAAAAATTAGTGCAAAATAAGGAGCAAATATTGAAGCAATCATGAAAAATAAAATTTTTACATTATTTTGGAAAATCTGGAGAAGCAGTACCAGCTTGAGATACAGAAATAAATATGATATACATTTGATATAATAGTGTTGAAGATAATGCAGAAAAGTTCAGATTTTTGACAAAATCGAGTGCGAAGCACGAGATGCGTGATGAGAATGTGTACGTCAAGGCCAAAGGAGCTTTAACAAAAGAGAATTCACAATCACAAAATTACAGTTGTTGATGATTTGACCTTTAATTTTAAAAGGTGTGAGCGCAAATGTTGGGGAAATACAAAGATCGAGCGCGTAGATCGAGAAAAATATGTTATCGAGCGCGAAGCGCGAGAACAGTCGATTTTTTTTATTGAAGATTCATCACTTTGGTTAGAATTTCAATTCTTTTTTTTTTTTTTTAATTTTATTATACTGAAAATTTAAATATTACATTTTTGACTTATAAATTATATTTTTTTGTTCAAAAGTGTACTATTTGTTTAAAAATTAAAATGCTGTCTGAAAAATTTGTTTTTTTTCTTTGTAAAAATTATTTTTTTGTTGTTGAAAATTTATCATTTTGGTTAAAAATTCATTATTTGTTTTAAAAATAATTACCTTAAATTGAAAATCGACTTTAAAAAATTATAGTTTTAAAATCAATTTAATTAAAATTAACTAACGTTAATTTAAAGAAGTCTTTTTCGGTAGAAAATCCTTCAGATTCATCATTCATGTTTTTGATTGAAAATTCAACTATTTGATTAAAATTTCATAAATTTTGTTGAAAATTGAACAATCTCGTCAAAAAGTAATCCAAAAGAATTGTTATGTAATCAGGAGTTCTCAAGATCCGCTGAAGCGCATTTTGAGCAGTTGTTTTCCTCTCGCGTTATTGTGATTAGTAATGAATTGTTGCATTTTTTAAAAGGCGAAATTTGGTAAATAAACTAAAGAATAATTGAAACTTTTCATTCAGATGTCGAAATTCTTTATTATTGACATTAAAATATCAAAATACATAGTTTTGAAATTTAGAAGGAAGTAATACTCCACATTTGTTTGAGGAATCCTTAATGTGGAAACTGGATGTGCCCTTCACTCAATAGTTATAGGTCAAAGTCATAGGATGTACTTTTGGAGGTCCTGAGTTGGATATTTTATATGAAGCAACAAAAGCCTTTTGTTCCTACATATAAAATATCCAACTCAGGACTTTCAAAAGTGCATCCTATGACTTTGACTGCTTCTATTACAATAATTCGATGCGCTGATCTAGTTGCTAGATTAATTTCAACCACCTAATAAAAATAAAAAAATTTCATTTTATTCAAAGTTTCGTTTGTAGGTTTTCGTAACATCGGGCAGAAAGACTTAATTAGCCTTTTTTAAAGGAATATCGAAGAATAATTAAAATTTTGTTTCCATTTTGTTTTCAAATTTTTGTCGAAAAAGGTTTTTTGATGGAAATAAAATAAAAAAAATATCTCCAGCATTTCAGAAAAAAATTTGTTTGCAAATTTTTTATAAGATTCTAATAGGCTACACAAATTTTTTCGTAGGCGCTCGGTGCCAACTTTGACTGATTTTTGAAAATATCTTTAAATATCCTTACTCGACTTTGTCCAAAAATAGGCACCCAGATCCAACCTCTGGTATCAATTGCCAGGCTACCCGGAGGGCCGTACACTTCATGATGTGGCAAGGTCACGATGACTTTTCCATTAACTAAAAAAATAATTTATTTGCGAGTTAAATTATAAAAACTTACATTTCCATTGCATTTATTTATTGACA
>CAKNWW010350403.1:0-21665 GCA_932074435.1 Andricus kollari | reverse complement strand
AAATAGAAAACAAATAACAAAACTTGTTTTCAAGTTATATATATTTTTCTGAATGTGCAAGGAAACAAGTTTTTTGGATTGTGTTAACTGTACATTTTTATTTAAAAAAATGTAAACATGTGGCGCTAGAAAATTGTTAGCTGTTGTAAGAGATTGAAATTTCTCGCCAGAAAAGAGAAACGAAAGTTAAGTATCTTATTAGTTGAAACAACATAGCGCTTCAACTGAATTTGCCATTATTTAAAAACAAAATTTGGCAAAAATATTAGCTTCTAGCCTAAACAGTTTTCTCATGGCAAAAGTTTACTATCTTCAGAGAAAGAGATTATAAAGTGGGTCTACCATAAAAAAGTGTCTTCGCTCAGTGACATTAAAAAAGCTTTATGGAGGCACATTGTTTTTCCAGATAAATTGTAAACAAAGTGAATGCAAGCATTTAGTGCTCGCTCTAGTTTTTTGTTCAGTTCGTCCGTTATTTTGTCGTTTGCGATACACCCATAGTCAAAAGAGTAAGAATCAAGAGAAAATTCTTATTTTTTCCGGATTAATTTCTTTTTATATCAAGAATAATATCATTGCACCAGATATTGCAATTTAACAACATGATTATAGTAACAATTATATTCTTATTGGAAAATCCAATTTTATTTCACAATAAAGATTGTGTAAAATTAATTTTTCACTCATGCGCTTCGTGATTGTCTCTTAACATGATTATGGTACTTCATGTGTTTATTTTATCTTAATGAAAGTGTAAAAAGTGAATTTTCAAAATTTGAAGTTTTCATGGCATTTACATCGTTGTGCTCACAAGCATACTTGACTATCATTTTATCGGAAAGCATTCACTTTTTCCAATACTTGTTTTTAGATATACGGAGTCCCAGCAATTCTCGAAATCACTTTTGATGTTTTCTTGAAAAAAAAATTCGATTTTTTACCAGTTCTTTTTTCTTTCAATAATTAAATAATAATAGTTAAATAACTTTTATCGGTTCAATTGATTTGTAGTAAGATTTGAGGCCGATTCAATACCCGCGAACATTATCATCTTGCTAGGAAAAATCGAGGTGCAGCTTATCTACGTTGCAATGCAAATTACAAAAAAATTAACAATAACTAACTAAAAATAACTAACAATATATGAATCCTTTTATGTAAATTTTTGTGATCCTAGATATTTTTTTTTTCTGCTAAAGTGAATAAAGTAAGGTGCAATACATAAGTGTGTAAATAATTCTTATATGTGCGTTTCGAAGCAGGAACTTGTAAATACGTTATGTTGGTGAAGGTGACGTACCCTGCTTAAAAGTTTTACATAAATGCCTTCCCATTGTCTCAATAAAGTTACAAATTTGCACCGTTTTCCCTCTTATATTAAACTTATCTATTTATCACGGTTTCCCCTTTTATCGCCTGCTTTTAATTAACTCCACTAAGTCTAAACGCAATTTAGCAGAACCCTGAATCATCGGGACTTTTCGGAACACTCGTATTTACTTTGAAATGAAGTGCATCTTTGAAGGACGATAACCAGCGATTCCTAAAGGAACCTAGGATCAAAATCTTGATAATCTAACATTCTTTGTCGAATAACGTAAGTCAAATTTCTCTCCATTTAAACATCTTTTTCCTTGCCTTTCGAAATATTCATGTTAAACTTTGACTTGTCTTCAAGGTGCTACCAGTCTGATGTAAACTCAAATAGTTTCCAACAAAAGAGCAAATTATTGAAGAGTACTAGGGATTTTGTTGAAATAAAATTTTCTATTAATTTAGACGTAAGGCGGTACAAGAAAACTTTGTGTTCAAAATTTTTGAATATGCTTCGCAACATGCATTTAAGTAAACATTTTCGAATGATTTCTTCTTTGTTAATCGTAATGACTTCTTTATTACTTTGGGCTCCAGCAGTAGCATCAAATTCAACTAAGGGTATGAAAACCAAACATATTCAAAACAAATTTATAAATAATTCAAAAATCGATAACAAATACAAATTCAAGATGTAATTAACTTTAAAATTGATTTTTCATGTTCAGAAGACATTGATCATGACGAACCAGAACGTATGCGAGTTTATGAGGTAAGTTCGAAAAGTTTACCAACCATCCTTCAAATTCTTCTTTTGGAAACTTATATCATCTGAAATTTAAAAACCTACAATTGATATGAAATTTCAGGCTCAGCTTCTGCAAAGAATCAATATGCTCTGTCTAGGTAAAATTTCATTACCTGCAAATATTCGGAAGCAACTGAAATGTCGATACACCGACCATGGTAACCCTTATCTAAAAATAGCACCTTTTAAAGAAGAAGAAGCCTATTTAGAGCCTCGAATTGTTATTTTCCACGATGTAATTTATGATAAGGAAATAGAGATCCTAAAGAAGCTAGCACAGACCGAGGTTTGTTTTATACTTTCACCTAATTTAGTTGTCTAACAACTTTTGTAAACAATTTAGGTTGCTGTATTATGTTTCGCCCTCACACTGCGAAAGCTTTTTATGAAAGCTTATGATAATGTGAAATATATTTCAGTTTGTTTTTGTGATGTTCACACATAAAACATAACTGTCTTTTAAAATCCATAATAGAGAACATTTGCGGTTGCAGGATCACGACTTGCCTTCGGCTTCACTCACTGTTTTTTTTAAACTGCAAATAATTATATTACTGTATTCCTCAGATAAAATTATTCGACATAGAAGCGGATGAGGAAAAGCTTCAAGTAGGCAGAATTGGTCAGGCTACTTTTGTTGAGAAGGATAAACACGAAATCTTAAAAGTCTTGTATCGTCGAGTTGAGCATATGACTAGATTATCAGTTACCACTGCAGAAAATGTACAAGTCTTTTACTATAGAATCGGAGGCATGTACCTTCCACACTATGATTTCGCTCTAGTTAGTAACAGATTATTCAACAGTTTTAGACAAAAACAATACTTCATTATTGTAAATGTAGTAATTCAATGCCTATGTAACTTTTCAGCCAGATGATTCGGTTGGATTCAATAGTGGAAACCGTATTGCCACTGCTATGTATTATGTAAGTGATCCAAGCGCTACATAATGATGTAATCACAACAACCAAAAACATCATAATAGAAAATGTGCCTAACATTATTAAAATATCAAAAAGGTATTGAAATATATAGCATTTTTTCAGATGAATGACGTTGAAGAAGGAGGTAGGACAGTTTTTCCTAGATTAAACGTTTCCGTGACGCCGAAAAAAGGCAGTGCACTCTTCTGGTACAACCTTACCCCAAATGGAATTGGAGATCCCTTATCCCTGCATGCAGGATGTCCTGTAATTGCAGGAACAAAATGGAGTATATATTTCAAAATAATCATAATTATTTGTTATCAAATTTCCAAAAATTTCCTTTTCTCCTAATCATATATGAGATTAAAAATATGTAATAGAGCAGCTTTTCATATTGGATAAGTTTTGTTTTTGGTCACAGACTATAATTTTGATTGCTGAGCCAATAATTGAATTTGATTTGATTTAAATATATTGGAAATTATGTTGATAATTTAATTTTCCAATACAAAATAAGTAGACTGATGCATTTTCAAATATTATTTCATATTATTCAGTTTATTTAATTACAGTCGCAAATGTATGGCTTCACGCATACGGGCAAGAATTCCTTAGACCATGTACTCTGGAAAATCAACCTGAAGTCGACTGGGAAAAAGCAGTGATACTTTCTTGAATAAAAAATGGTACTTAAACGACAAAGTCGATTTTCGAACTACATTTATTCTGGTCCATTCCAAGCCTGAACAACTTTATCCTTGCCTATCAAGTTTGATCACTTTCATCCATTTCTGTTTCGTCGTGCAAATTTGATCTGTATTCAAATGGATTCGGGTTTTTACAAAATCAGCTTCTAACCCTTTTCTAAAAATAGCACCCCCACCCTTCTCTGGAATTGTGACCCATTTTTTAAACGGCCCCTAAGTCTATATAGTTTACTTACTCCAATTTTGTTATTTGCAAGTCATAATGTTTGTAATTTAAGCAAATACTTTGCGAAGCACAGATACTTTATCCTGTTGTTTTCGAGAAATATGGATTAAAGATTATTTTTGCGATCGAAATTCTCCACTATAATTGTTTTAATCTCGTTGTGGTCAAGAACCAATGTTTCCAAATTCTCAGATTCTTGAAACCCTTCAAATAAATGTTGTATTAAATTAAATGTAGTAAAAAATGTTTTTATACCATCGCAGCTTATTCAGCAATTTCTGGTGAAACGCCAGAAATTGCACAAGCACCTTGTCGACTTCGGCAGTCCCCGTACAGTCCTCGTATATTTATATTCTAAACTATTCTCTATTCTTATATACTTCTTACTATCAATATCTTCAAGACAGTTATATTGAAGAAATAGGTGTTTCAATTTGAGACATTTTACTAATTTCGAACTTTGTAATGAACGAATTTGATTATGGTCCAAATATAATGTGATAAAATTAGGAAAAATATCGATCACATTTTTTTCGCTATCCATCTGATTGAATTCATATTTTGAAACCATATTTTTGTCCACTGATTCACGAAACCTCAACGTACTAGAAGATATCGGTTTTTAAGTATGCTCACCAGTGACTTATCTTTAAACGCGCCATTTATGATCAATATAAATGAAAACGAATGTACTTTTAACGTTGTGAATATTAACTGTTTTAAAATTTTGGAACCAAAATTTGAAAAAAGATGTCTGAACGGATATGGATTTTCAAAAAGAGTAATGTTTTTTACAGTTCTTATTCTCTCGTATTTTCAACGAAAATCTCTGATTCAGATAATTTTTGTTTACAATCGATAGGTAGCTTGACAGCTTGAAAGCGTGTAGTTCTCACTTTATAACAAAAAAGGAAGCCGCAAAAAGAAGATAACGATACGAAATTATAACCGAAACGCGTGTGGCATGATTATTTTCAATTGAAGAAGTCACATTTTTTAAGTTGGTTTGAAATAAAAGAAACAAAAAGCTATGTAACATATGGATTTTAAATTTGATCTTTACTTTTTTTAATAGTGTCTTGCAAAACAAATAAGCTTTCGTC
The DNA here is from genome assembly GCA_932074435.1 of Andricus kollari. Taxonomy (NCBI): domain Eukaryota; kingdom Metazoa; phylum Arthropoda; class Insecta; order Hymenoptera; family Cynipidae; genus Andricus; species Andricus kollari. The sequence goes on along the minus strand of CAKNWW010350403.1, from coordinate 16,579 downwards.
GCAATCAATTATACGGCAATGTTTATTTGTGCCGAAAAAATCTGACTATTCATATCTAAATTCATGTTACAAATCCTGCATATGTGGTTGAAGAACCTCCTATTTCATTAAGGTTCAAGTTTTCAGGTCGCACTGCCTTATTTCGGCTTCAAGCAAACGTTTAATTTTGTAAAAACCGTAGTACCTCCTTCTTCACCGTCATTCAAATGAAAAACTTCTTTATAATTTATTAGCTTTGATTCCTCCTTACACTCTCTGTTTTTCATGTTGTACCGTTATTGTAATTACAACATTCTTTATCCCTTATAGAGCACTTATGTAAATTTAAGATTGGTGACTGACAATCTAGTCATGGGCTCAACTCGACGAACAAGAGTTTTAGGATTTCGTGCTTATCCTTACTATCAATATAAGCAATCGGGACAATCCTGCCGCATTGACTTTCTTTCTCAACGGTTTCCACGTGGATTAATATTATATGAGGAATACAGTAATAGAATCATTTGCTGTTTTAAACAAATCAGTGTCTGAAACCTAAGGCAAGCTTCTTTGAGGAATCAAAGAACATTCCGGACACAGCGAGGCGCCATAAAATTCTGGCGAAAAATTCGGAAGCTCGTCTCGGGCTCATAAAGCTCGATGATTGTGAGTTTGCCGAGGATGAAGAAGCAACGCTGAATCACCTGATAAAAGTCCACTTCCCGGGGTTTCAAGAACCTCAAGCCGACCGATAGGTGGATGGCCGTGACCAAAAGATGGAGAAGACCGATTGTAATTTCGCCGTCAAGGTCGTGGACATAGTAAGTAGTTTAGTTTAGTTTTAGGACGGGCGAGGAGCCCGTGGAGAGCTTCTTTGGCGCTCAAGCTATAAAGCCTATTGTGTCACACCCTTACTTAATCGCTCTCAGCAGTTGACCCCAGACCTCTTGACGAAGCACTCGACTACTGATCGCGTTGTAATTTCCTCTGGTCCCATAAAATGGGCCCCGAGAGTCTGTTGCCTGAGCCCAGCTAATACCGGGCACTGGCATAGTACATGCAGGGATGTTTTATCATCCCTGCCGCATCTCCTGCACTCTGTCGTGGGGTTATACCCCATTTTGTGCATATGATAGTTCAAGTGGTTGTGCCCAGTTAGGATCTGTATGACTCTCCTTATATCTTTCTTGGGTAAACCCAATATTTCCCTGGCTCTATCCATCCTATGGGTATAAATCATGATGGATTTCGCCTGACGGCAACTCTGGGTCTGCTCCCAGTATTCCCGGTTTTTTGTTCGGATCCAGCTCTTGATGGCCAAATCGATACAGCAAGACGCTATTCCCAGTCCCGGTTCTAGTCCTATGTATTCACTTGCTGCGCCGCTTTTTGCCAACTGGTCCGCCCTTTCATTGCCCTTGATCCCTGTGTGACCAGGGACCCATATGAGAGCCAAATTGTTTCTTTCTGCAAGTTGGTTTAATGCCTTTTTGCATTCCCAAACCAGTTCTGATATTATGTCTGGTTTCCCTATTGCAGTTAGTGCCGCTTGGCTGTCGGAACAGATAGTTATCTGTCTGCCAGTAGCGTTTCCTTCTATTAGTGTTTCAGCACAGCGAAGGACGGCCAGGACCTCCGCCTGAAAGACAGTAGCATGTCGACCAAGTGGTATCCCTATCCCTTTCCCTCTCTTGCTGTCATAAATTCCTGCTCCTGACCCTGCCTCGCCCCTGGATCAATCTGTATACCAGATTTCCCCTTGGAGAAGCGGGTTACCATTTGCTTTCCACTGATCCAAGCTTGGGATACAGACGCGGCAAGCTTTGGCAAAGTTGAAGCGTTTGGTTATTTTATCTTGCCTCATCTGTAGAATTGGCAATGCACTGATATCATTCGGGAGCCTAGTGTGCCTAGTCCCCTGAGTCCATCTATTTGCTCTTACCAGGCGACCCATCGCGTGTGCTGCTTTAGCGGTTATCGCAACATATAGGGGTTCTTCACAGAGCATGAACCCTATCGCCGCTGTGGGCGTAGTCCTCATTGCTCCAGTCAAACCCCTAAATGCTAGCGTTTGTAATCTTCGCAGCCTATCCTGCATTGTTTTGAGTTCCGCCCGTGGCCACCAGACCACGGCTGAATGTAGGAGCCTGGGTTTTAGGACAGCAGAGTAGAGCCATGCAAGCATTTTAGGCCCTAGACCCCACGTCAACCCAAAGGCTCTCCTGCACATCCAAAAAGTCATGACAAACTTCCTGCATTGGGTCTCCAGGTGCTTTGCCCAGTTCAGCTTGCTATCTAGGATTACTCCCAGATATTTAACCGAATCTGAAAACGTCAGCTTCCCACCGCAAGGTACAGGAGCGTCAACTTTTGGAATTTTATAGTTTTTCGTGAAAATGACCAGGTTGGTCTTTTCAGGATTTACCGAGAGCCCTGAGCTATCGCACCAGAGCTCTACAATGCGCAGCGCCGACCTCATAAGACCCATCAGCGTCTCCATGTGAGCCCCCCTGACTAGGATTACAAAGTCATCCGCATATCCCTGAGTATAATACCCCTCTTTATTTAGCCTTCGAAGGAGGCCGTCCGCAACAATGCACCACAGGAGGGTCGACAGGACACCCCCCTGTCGGCATCCCCGCGGAGCTATTGCGCTTACTAGGTCCTCACCCCATCTGGTTTTGAGTCTTCTCCGACTTCGCATGCTTCCTATCCAGTGTACAAGCTGGTCCGGCACGCCACATCTCAGAGCCTCTCTACAGATGACTTCTGGAGGAGAATTGCTGAAAGCACCCTCTATATCCAAGAAAGCGCCCACAGCATACCCCTTTTGTTTCAACTGCTGCTCCAATTTTGCCACAACAGCATGAAGCGCAGTTTCTACCGAGCAGCCTGCCTGAAAAGCATGCTGCCCTCTATGCAACGGGGAGGCGAAGAGCACCTCATCCCTAATGTATCTTTTGACCAGCCTCTTCAACGTCTTCAGGATAAAAGACGTTAGGCTGATTGGTCGGAAATCTTTTGCAGCAGTGTAACCCTCCCTCCCAGGTTTGGGTATGAAGGCCACTCTGCCATCTTTCCATGCCGATGGCACGTCTTTAAGAACTATACTTGCCCTAAATAATTTCGTCAGAGGAGGAACGACCAAATCCATGCCTTTTTGTAAAAGCGCTGGATGAATGCCATCCGCCCCTGGTGATATAAAAGGACAGAAGGGCCCTACGGCCCATTCTACCTTCTTGTAATCAGCGACCTTAGAAGCGAAATTCCAGTCAACCCTCACCACCCCTTGACCCCAGCCTTCCTCCTATTGGTCGGTTCGGATTCGTTGAAAACCCGGGAAGTGAACTTCCATCAGGTGATTCAGCGTTTCTTCTTTGTCTTCCTCACATAAAGAAGGTGAAATGGGCCGTTGGGTCTTACTGACCCTTCAAATCACCAGGGGCGGATGACGTCTAATCAGCGCCCTTGCAAACGAACATGGGTTTTGTCGTCCCTCCACTGACGAAACTATTTAGGGCAGTTATTGTCCTAAAACGCGAGCTGTCGGTATGGAAGGATGAATAAGTGGCCGTCACACCCAAACCTGGAAGGAAGGACTGCACGCCTGCAAAAGATTCCTGGCCGATCAGATTAATTTCCTTCATCCTGAAGATGCTCGAGAAGCTGGTCGAGAGACATATCAGTTATGAGGTGATTTTAACCTCTCCGTTACATAGAAGACTGCATGCCTTTAAGGCAGGCAGCTCAGTGAGAAGTTCGCTCCATTCTGTCGTCTCAAAATAAGAGCATCAGCTGGAATAGTGGGAGCGGGTAGGCTGTAGGCACCTACTTACATATAGAGGGTGTCTCCAGCCATACCCGTCCAGGAGTCATCTGTCGAGAGCCTTCGAGGTTTGTTGTGAGAGACCAGCTAGTAAGCTGGATAGGAAGCATGCTACGCCGGAGGCGATTCGAAGCCAGATGCAGCGAAGAACGAGTCAGGGGAATAGCACCACTGTGGTAGCCACAGGGAGTATCCTGTCGCCCCTCCTGAGGTGCATTTTAGTGGACAGCCTCGTTCGTGGACTAAATAAGGAACGACACTATACCCCGGGACACACGGATGACTTTTTCATTTTAGTCAGGAGGGCTCATCTGCAAAAGTTTCTGGGTCTTACAAGATCGGAGCTGCGCATCGTAAAGATCTGGTGCGACAGCTCAGAGCTCTCGGTAAATCCGGAAAAGACCAGCCTGGTCGTTTTCACGATAATGTTCAAACTGTAGAAAGTTGAGGCACCTGTATTTTTTGGTAAGAAGCTGACAATCTCAGACTCAGTTAAATATTTGGGAGTAATCCCAGATCAAACTGAACTGGGCGAAGCACCTTAAGCCCCAATGCAGGAAGTGTGTTATGACACTTTGGATGTGCAGGCAAGACTTTGGTTTAAAGAGGGATCTAGGGCCTAAGATGCTTGCATGGCTCTACTTTGCTGTCCTTTAATTAAGGCTCCTATACGCGACCGTGGTCTAGTGGTCATGAGCGAAACTTGAAACGATACGGGACAGGTTGCGACGATTATAAACGCTAATGTTTAGGTGTGCGACGAGAGCAATGTGGATGACACTCCCAGCGGCGATAGTATTCATGTTCTGTGATAAAAACCATACATGTTGCGATAACTGCAGGGGTACTGAGACTAGCATCATGCTGTATCGGCATGGCCATCAAAAGCTAACTCCGAACAAAGCACCGGGAATACTGGCAAGAAGCGTAGGGCTGTCGACAGGCGAAAGCCATCCTGGGCGATACGTACGGGATAAACAGAGGCGACAAAATCATGGGTTTACCCAAGAAAGAGTTTTTTCAAGGTCTCTATTTCCTCATCATAAATTTTTTCATGGGAAATAGAAATTCTGGGCTCTTAATGGGATTTTTCTTCAAAAAGGTGCTATTTTTATATGAGGGTTACCATTTTAGGTTTAACGACATTTCAGTTATTTCTGAATATTTGCAGGTCATTAAATTGCTCCTTTAAGACACATGTCAATATTTTCCAGAATTGTAGTCTAAAAGTTTATAACAATCGTAGATTTTCAAATTTCAGATGATCAAACTTAACAACACTAGAAACCAAAAGATATTTTTTAAATCTTGGACCTTAAAAATAAACTTTGATAATATAGATCAGCTGAAGCTCAAATTAATCAGGCAGCAATTACAATCATTAAAGAAGAAACCATTATTTAAAAATGTTGATTTCGTTGCATGTTGCGAAAAACATTGAGAATCTCACAAAGCAAAGTTTGTTACACTCTGTTACGTCCAAATGAGCGGAAAATATTACTTTAATATGAATTATATGTGTTTAAAATAAATGCATGGTATACTTCAAACGTAACTCAAATGAAATTAAATTTAAAAAACGTCCCTCCTATAGAATAAAAAGTGAATAACTAAAACCATTTACAATTTTTGATGCAAATATTTCATGTATTTCGATATAGAATAAGATCCTACTTCATAAGACAATTTCAGATGTGACGAATTGGCCATGAAGCCCGCTTGTATGTAAACAAACCCACTTCTTGTAAATTTATGTACACGCATTCATTTAGTTGAACAAATTTTATCTGAATCACGTATAAAGAGGTCTGAGAAAATATTTCTTTTTTTTTAAACGATAACATTTCGTTAAAAATATTTCCTTTAAAAATACGAGAAAATAAGAACTGTAAACAATATTACTCCTTTTGAAAACCTGTATCAGTTCGAACATATTTTTTTAAATTTTAGTTTCTAAATTTTAAAAAAGTTAAAATTTACAAAGTTAGAAGTCCATGAGTTGTCGTTTATAGTGATCATAAATGGCGCAAGTAAACATAAGTTACCGGGGAATATACTTGAAACCCTATGCCTTCTAGTAAGTTGACGTTTTGCGAAGTAGTGAAAAAATATCTGAGTTGAAATTTTGAATGTTCTTTCCAACATGCAACAAAATGAATACTTTGAAGGAAAGGTTTTTTTTTTGTTTATTGTTGTAGCTTCTTAAGCATCTTTGACTTTAGCAAATTTAACTCCAGGTATGTCAACTAAAAATTCGCCAAACCGATTTTGACGTCCCCAAACGACAAAGTTGTATCTCGGAGAGGAAACGAGAACCAAACAAAAGTGTACTAACTCGTGGACATAAAATTAAAAGGTGTTGACTCGTGCGGTGAACTCTCGAAGCTTCAGCATTCCATATAAATTGTACTGGGAACATCAGCGCCTTTAACTCCGTAGCACCTTTTCATTTGTTCTCTCTGAGATGAAACTTTATCATTTGCACACGTCGATTTGTAATTTCAAAGTTCGAGAATCCATTACGGTAATAAAACTTCGAGATATACTCAACTATTCAATTTATTTTTTATCTCCAGAAAATGTCGACGCGAAGGCAGTAAGTAAAGAAACCGTATGTTAAGAATAATATTATGTGATAAAGTATTATATAAATTCAAATTACAACTAGATTTATATACTATATAGCATTAACTGATTCTTTTTGAATTCGCCAGAATGTTACACTGATAAATTTGCCAGCTCTAAACTTTCTTGATGATTAAAATTATTGAAAGTCATTTTTAATTTGGACTATTTACGAACTATCTTTCGAATGCTTGTATTGTAAATGCGGGTCATATGAAATTTGAAAACCTATCATTAATATAAAATTTCAGGCTCTTTTTCTGAAAGAAATCGAAATGCTTTGTAGAGGGCAAATTTCATTACCTGAAAATATTCAGAAAGATCTGAAATGTCGATACATCGACCATGGTAACACTTGTCTAAAAATAGCACCTTACAAAGAAGAAGAAGCCTATTTAAAGCCCAGAATTGTTATTTTCCACGACGTAATTTCTAACGAGGAAATAGCGATCCTGAAAAGGCTGGCGCAGCCGGAGGTTTGGTCTGGTTTTATCTATTTTATAAATTGTCAGATATGTGACTGATGATATGAAATATAATTTACCTTGCTTTTATGATGTTTGCTTATAAGTGATTTCTAACATTCATGCTAGAACTCTGCGGTTGCAGTGTCATGACTTGCCTTCATCTTCACTTACTGATTTTTTAAACAGCAAATCATTATTTTACTCTGTATTCTAGATAAAAATAGAGGAAATGAAAGAAATTCAATCGGGCAGAATTGCTCAGATTTCTTGACTTAGGAAGGAAAAACACAAAATCGTTAATGTGTTGCATCGCCGAATTCAGCACATAACTGGATTGTCAGTCACCAATGCAGAAGCAGTACAAGTTTATTATTACAGAATCGGAGGCATGTTCCTGTTTAGCACCTTGATTTCTTTTCAGTAAGTGCCTGATTGGTCAAATATTCTAGATTAAAATAATAAAAAATTATAGTACATTTATTATGTATCTTCTTAGCCGCATGATGAAAATAGAATCAAATATGGAAACCGTATTGCCACTATAATGTTTTATGTAAGTTATCCAAGGCTTAAAGAATATTGTTATTAAATATGAGCAAATTTGAGAATAAGGATGTGCGTAAAAATTGAAGATATTAATCCTTCTAGCACTGTGCTATATTTCCGGAAATAAATATTTTTCTTATTGAATCTCAAAATCTCAATTTAATTAATTTTTTATCCATAGAAAAACGTCGACCTAACTATACTCACTGTAGGAACAAACCATGTAAATATGAACTATGTGAAGTATATGATTAGTGATCCATATCGGTAAGAGAAATTAATTTGAATTTAAGAAGCATTTTCCTCTCATTTACCTTCTTTGAGCTAAAATGAAAAATAAAATGCAAATTCTCCATAAATGTTATTTGTTTATTTAACTTCGTTGCATAGTTTAGATTTTTTATTACACATTCTCAAATGGAAACAATTGAAATAATATTAATATACGATTATTAGCGATGAGCAGATTCAAATCCTGCGATCACTGCCATCTTACCGTGTTATTTGCAGGTACAGTCCATCCAGTATGCAATGTAAATTATGAAGATACTAACGACTTTGGTGTATAATTTGAATTTTTATATAAGGTATCAAACTAGAATGTTATTATTACGCTAATTGTACCTATATCCACTTTTGGAAATAAGAAGCTAAAAATAATTATTTAACAAAAAGATATCTGATAACTGATATGCATTTTCTTGTCCAGAAGTGTTCTTGAACTTTGACTCTGTCACATCTATAAGTAAAAACAATTCATTTCTATTGACAAATATAAGCCTTTCTATATTTTCGCAATCATAAGCAATCGAACATGCAACCTTTCGGCTATTATGCCGAAACGTTAATGCTTGAGATACCGGTCGATTTAAAATATGTTTGGGCAACATCTATATGGATTGTGATGGATTTTTTCAAGTCGACTTTTTTGTGAAACGGCGAAAAGTTTCATATTACTGCTTTGGAAAATTAATACTTATGCAATCGGCTTTCATTACAAAAATTATCAACCTAAACTATAACTGAGAATTGCCGGTCTTCCCTTATAAATCCCAAGGTGTCAAATATTGATTCAAAAGTGGATCTAATCTTTGCACTATGGGAAATCAAATGACATCTACGTATGAAGATTTATTTAAAATTAACTTCGATTTGTGTTCAGGGTATTAACAGCCTCATGTAAACTCACTTGGTTTCATAAGAAACGATGAAATTAGAGAAGTGTACTAGAAAATTCCTTGAAATAATATTTTATGTTAGAATTTATCGAATGTCTTTCGGATTCTTGTTTTGTAAATTCGGATCGTCTGCAATTTTAAAGCCTAAATTTTATTATAAAATTGCAGGCTCAATGTTTGCAAGATATCGAAATGCTTTGGAGAGGGGAAATTTCATTACCTGCAAATATTTACAAAGAACTGAAATGTCTTTACACCAATCATGGTAACGCTTTTATAAAATTATCCCTTTTTATAGAAGAAGAGGAAGCTTTTTTAGAGCCCAGAATTTCTATTTTCCAAGACGTAATATCGAACGAGGAAATAGAAATCCTAAAAAGCTGACACAGCAGGAGGTTTGGTCAACTTTTATCTATGTTTAAAATTGCAGAAAGATAGTTAGCCGATTTGAACCCGGCGATCATTACCATCTCACTAAATGAATTCGCGGTGTATGGTATTAACGTTGCAATGTGAATTACCAGTCATAGGAGAAACACACTAAGCCCTTCCGTCCATTCAACAAGAAGTTGCCGTGTTAGTAGTAACATAAAAATTAATGTCGTTGGTAATTACTTCCTTTTAATAGTATATTTATGCTTTCAATGGAAATTCGTATTATCATCGGAGATGGTAACTGATCGATCAAAAGAGAAATTTTTTAACACACATTGTGAAAATGGAAATCTACAATCTCGATCAAAGTTATATCCTCTAATACAGAAAATATTTTAACGTCATCTCAGACTAGATGGAGCTATAAATTAAAAAATTTTGAAATTAAAGTTATTTAGAAAAAAGATCTACTCCTTTCACTCTTCTGGGATTCGAACAAGAGTTCAACTGATTTCCAATCAGGTGCTCTAACCACTGAGCTACTAGTGAGATCAGAGGAAGAATCCTTTTTCTGAAACTCGCTTTATTTTGCGTATATTTTGTGTATATTACACCTGACAAAATAAAGCGTGTTTCAGAAAAAGGATTCTTCCTCTGATCTCTCTGATCTCACTAGTAGCTCTGTGGTTAGAGCACCTTATCGGAAATCAATTGACCTGGTGTTCGAATCCCATCGGAGTGAAACGAGAAGATCTTTTTTCTGAATAACTTTAATTTCAAAAATTTTAAATGCTTTCGTTCTAATTTTTGTTTATCACTGAGTGACGACATGTATAGTTTAAAAAAAAATTAACTTGGCCTTTTTTATTCTCATAATTCTGTCCATTGGATTTATTGTTAAACATTTGAACTTAAATATAAAATAGTGAGTTTTCCTTATCGTGCATTAAAGGTTTTGTTGTGAATCAAACTGATTTTGCGAAATACTTATTCGGTTCAATACAGGTAAGTGATACTTTTTTTATGATAACAAAAACATTTTAAAACCAAAAAACTATTTTGGAATACTATAAATAGATAAAACTTATTTGAGAGCATGTTAAAGTTTAAATTTTTCTATCAGCAGTGTCTACGAGTACCGTAAAAATCCGGCTATTTTTTCCTGAAATTTCAGTTCGTGCAGCCGCGGCGGTTCGAATTAAAGTTGTAAAAATCATTAAACTTTTTGATTAACTCAAGCCGTTGATATATTATTTTTTTAAATTTCAGTTTCTAAATATTAAAACAGTTAAAATTCCCAGTGTTCGAAGGACATGTTTTGCCATTGCAAGTAGTCATAAATGAAGTGTATCAAGATAACGCAGTGATGAATACACAAATTGAAACCGCTGTGTTCTAATAAGTTGAGGTTTTGCGAAGGAATGTAAAAAACTTTTGTATTTTGAAATTCTGGATGCTCTTCACAACATGAAGCGAAATAAACATTTTAAAGTAAGGATTTATTTTCTGTTGATTATCATGTTTTCTTTAGTAATCTGGGCTCCAGTAGTAGCATCAAGTTCAGCTTCAGGTATGAAAACAAAATATTCTCCACAACAATTATAAATAATTCAATGTTTGAAAATCTCTTAAGGCATGTTCGGGGGATGGACTCAAATACTAAATTTGTTTTTCATTTACAGAAAAGGACGATTCGGACGAAAGATATCGTTCATATGTATTTTCAGTATTTGGTTGTAATCACGTATTGTAAATCTTCAAAATTGAAATTAGATTTATATATCCTAGGATTTAAGTATTTTACTTGAATTGAGAAGAATGCTAAACTTACGAATTTCCAGCCTGTGAACTTTCTAGTTGGCTAAGGTTATCGAAAGTCATTTTTAATTTTGAAGAATAACGAACTATCTTTTGGATTCATTTGTAAAGTTAGATCATCTGAAATTTGAAAACCTACAATTGATATAAAATTCCAGGTTCGGATTCTGGCAAGTAGCGGTCTCTGTAGAGGAGCAATTTCATTACCTGCAAATATTGAGAAACAATTGAAATGTCGATACCCCCCTTTTCTGAAAATAGCATTCTTTTAAAGAAGAGGAGGCTTCTTTAAAGCCCAGGATTGTTATTTTCCACGAGGTGCTTTATGACGAGGAAATAGAAATCCTGAAAAAGCTCACACAGACGAAGGTTCGGTCAACTTTTATCTATGTTTTAAATTGTAGACAGATATGTGGCTGATTTTACCCCGACGATCATTACCATCTTACTAGATAAATTCGCGGTGTACTCCATCAACGTTGCAATGTGAATAATAAGAAGATTAACGTTGTAAACGATTCGAAATCTTCTATAAAGTTCCGTACTCAAATTTTCAATTTGTGAATGAAAGTTTATAATTATTTGAAATATAATTTAGTTTGCCTTTGTGATGTTTCCTTATAACTGATTTCTAACATTCATGATCGAACTCTGCGGTTGCAGAGTGACGACTTTTCTTCATCTTCAGTCACTGATTTTTTAACGACAAATCATTATATTTCTCTTTTCCTCAGATAAAACTAGGCGAAGTGAGAGCCGATGAAGAGAGGATTTAAAAGGGCAGAATTGGTCAGATTTCTTGGATTGATAAAGATAAACACGAAATCATAAATGTGTTGTATCGCCGAATTGAGCACATGACTAGATTGTCAGTCGCCAGTGCAGAACCAGTACAAGTTTGTTATTATAGAATCGGAGGCATGTTCCTTCAACATGTTGACTTCTTTCTAGTAAGTGCTAGATATTAATCCGTAAAGAATTTTTTCACTTAAATGACGTAGAAGCAGGAGGTAGAACAGTTTTTCCTAGATTGAACGTTTCCGTGACGTCGAAAAAAGGCAGTGCATTCTTCTGGTACAACCTTACCCCAAATGGAATTGGAGATCCCTTAACCTTGCATACAGGGTGTCATGTAATTTCCGGGACAAAACGGGGTATGTATTTTATAATAATATGTGACATTCGATTCATATACTGGAAATTAGGTCAAAAATGTAATTGCTAAACACAAAAAAAATGCACTAAAAATATGATTATATATTATTAAAATTATTCAATTACAGTGGCAACTGTTTGGTTTCGCGAAATTGGTCAAGAATTCCTTAGACCATGTACTTTGGAAAATTAGCCTGCAGCCGACTGGGAGAATCAATAAGTTGGGGCTTTTCAAAGCAATGTAGAAACACTAGGAAAATTCCACATGTTTTTAGTAACATGCAAAACAATCCGCCTAAAGTAGTTTGGATTATAGTAGCTGTAAAAGCATCGCTCTTGACACCCGGCAATCAATCGAAATATGGCCGAAAAACATGTAAAAATACTGCGTAAATCTTCCTTTCTCTTTCTTTCAAACACTGCGTGACATTTTTGTAAATAAATATCAAATTTCTTATTGAATCCCGTGATTGTACTTAGTTTGTTTTTTGTCGTCAGAAAACTCCGACCTAACTTATACTATGCTTCCCAGTGAGCAAATTTTTATAAAAATAGCATGACCATGTTCTTGAGACGAGACAATTCATACATTTAGCAGAGAAAACACTTTTCTTAACACCTCTTTACTGAGCATGGTGTATTACAAACTTAACTTATTGGGTAACCTCTTTTGGAACAAAAAGTGAATACTATACATTTTCACAATTTTCAATACATATATTTCATGCATTATAATATGAAATGACACCGTACATTATTAGAAAATTTGCTAATTAAGGATGTGGTCAAGAAGCTTTCAAGGTACTGCCGTTCAAATGAAATAAAACGTATTCTGATAAGTCATCAGTTCAGATAAATCATCTGTCACTTTAACGAATCTTTACGGTGGGATTTAAGTAGCCCTAATTAATCATGTATAATGTATTAGTTTTTGGTTTTCAAGTTTTTTGTTCTGAGTGCAATGGAATCTGACGTATATAAGCCCAGGATCAGAATGAGAACATCAGTCTATCTTCAAACTTTAAAACGGGCGGAAGTTTCGCTCAAAAGTACATCGGAAAGCCTATGCCCAAATTTTAAATCGGGCAAAAGCTCTGCTCAAAAGTACATCGGAAAGTCAGTATTAAAATACCAGATCGATTCCGGATTCAATTGAACTGAAGTCGATTGTGAATGTCAAATCCCCTTAAATAAGTGAAATCAAACCCACAAGATTGTTTTGACAATTCTATTGTCAACCATCATTACACTTGAGTACCAGCAGGAGACTTGAGCCTACCTGCCCACTAACAGACTCCTTTGGCACATTTTCGTTGAAAAAATATCGCAACGGTGAATCACCAAAATTACAACCAAAGTCGCCTGTACTAAACCGAAAAACACCTGGACCAGTACCAGTATCTTTCCAGTGAACTAGAAAAGCATTCAACCAATTCAGAAAACCAGTTTGTCAAGGAATCTTCAAATTACACAGTGAATCCCTAAAATAGTTACTCGCCCAGTTTCAAAAAAAAAAATTGGAATATACATTAGGTAAGTTTAAATCAATGAGTTAATAACTCATCATTCTTAAATTTCTTTAAAAACTCGTCATTAAAGTCTTGCTTTATTTTAAGGTAGAGATCTGGATGAGGAGTTTCGCTACCTAAGAAACTCCAGTGCAACTAAAAATTTGAAAACAATGACAACAAGTAAAATTAAATTGAATTGAGAAAACGCAATCCTCTTATTTTCTAAAATTCGAATCAGTTATCTCTCTTCAACTTTGTAATTTCCAATATTTAATAAACTCAAATATTATATATACAATTGTATTCCAATTAATTTGTAAATTATTGTGTGGTTATCTCAACCTTCGGAAGTTATTCTCATCCCTGTTTCGCAGTCCTAGATTTCGTTCAAAAACGTGAGAAAACCTTTTTAATTAATTATTTTTAACCAGGTAGGTTAGTTCCCGTCAGGACGTAACACTTGGATCATTTTAGAGAAAATCAAATTTATACCCTCACATTTAGTGTGAAATAAGTTGGCTTTACAGCACATCTAACTTAAATATGTACAAAGTTGTTATTTGTTTTAAATAAGGCATTTATTACAGTCAAACTGCTGCTGTACAGTACAAGTCCGATAAATTGCCGTCCGATAAGTGTGCATTCCCCTCAAAACGTCATCACGCGCATGGCACGCACACTAATTGGCTCCAGACTTTTGACTTTCTTTTTTTCTTATCCGGGCACATTGCAACAGGCTCCGGATAAAGATTACCCTTTTTTCAGATTTCGAAACGGCTTACGACTAAGAAATTAGGACGATATTAGGACGCTCGCTAGGTTATGAGACCGTGATTTACCAGGCCTATCCATGCGTAATATGTAGGTTTGTGAAACTAGATGAGACTGAATAATTATAACTACCGAGACTGATAGCCTATAAGGGATCCTCGCTAAGATATGTTATAAAACTAGGATTAATCATGCGTAATGCTACATCTTATAAAACAATATAAGACTGAGTAGATTGTAACTACGACGACTGATAGTCTCCTAATGGGAAAATCTTCCTGTATTTTTTCCGCGGCCTTTCTGAAATCACGTTTGCAGATAAATGCAGAAAAATCTTCCTTCTTTTCTCTGCAAAACTCCCCAATTTCTCTGCTAATTTGGTCTCACGGATATTTGCGTGAAAATTAGTATGCAGAGAAAAATTGTTTGCAGCGAAATGCAGAGAATCTCGGCATTTCTCTGTCCATTTTCTGCAAGTTCTCTGTAAATTAGGTGTGACGGAGATTTACAGGAAAAAGTACCATGTAGGGAGAAATATTTGCAGGCGAATGCAGGGAAGCTCTGCTTTTTCCTACAATTACTCTGCCAACTAGGTCTTACCGACATTTGCATTAAAATTTTAAATCGCAATAGGTTAAAATGGAATTTTCAAAACTGAAACGACATTCGAACATGTGTCATTTGAAATTGAATGAAAATTTTAATAATGAGTTTACTCCTTTTAAATTATTTTCAAATTGAAAAACGTTTATAACGTTTCAGTCGGACGTTTAAATTTGTTTAACTCCTAAATTCACGGTCTTTTCCAGTTTTCCGGATTAAAAAAGAACCTGCTTCTTTCCCGGTCCAGCGGCTACCACATTTCAAAATTATTAGTTCAAGGGTTACAGTCCAAAATTCAAAAAGGTCGAAAGAATGAATTTTTACAAATATTGCCTTCATGATTTTGTGAACATAAAAGCAGATAAAATTATATATTTGTTCTGAAAAATTGTCAATCAGAATTTTTTTTCCATACTTTAATTTTTATTCATTTCAGTATTTATTTTAATAATTGTTATACTATTTTTAATCAACGCATATATAGTGAATGTTTTGTCCATACATTTTTTTTATTTTCTTATAATTTGTGTATGTTTTGTTTTGTGTCATCCTTAATTTGAAAGGAAATATTTCATATTAAATACTTTTTTGACCTCAATTCAGAAACACTTTAGCTAAGGAGTAAACTTTTGTTTATAACTTTAAATGGTGATTTCGATTTTACAGAATGTTATTTCGCTCTCCTGAAAAATTTCGATTTGTTTGCTGCTCGAATGCTGTATACTGCATCCCTTTAAATATTCTTCCAGAAATAAAATAAAAAAATTATTTAACAAAAAAGACACCGGTTACTTCACTCACCTATGTTTGTAATTTATTATACTATTATACTATTTATTATATTATTTAAAAGTGCATTCTTATATTTGATTAAAATGTATAAAGAATAACAATCATTTAGCTAAATTTTATAAAGGCTTTATTATTTTAAAATTTTCATTTTGAAGACTTCTAATTTCAGCTAGTCTTCGATTAGATGTTCAAGTTCAACTTTAAAGTTAGAAATTAATTTCTGATGTTAAATTTTTGTCGATTACTGGTCAAACATTTTTCTGCAGGAACGAGAAAAAATCTGCCACGGCCCGGATTTTTTCTCGTTTTTCCAGAAAATTATTTGACCAGTAATCGACAAAAAATTAACATCAGAAATTAATTAATTAATCACCCTGGTAGACAAAATAACATCAATTTTAAATTTAAAGTTAGAAAACTAATTTCAGGTTCAAGTATTTTTTATCAGGAACAATTTTTTTTAACTGGAATTATTACTTTTTTAGTCTTTTTTATGCTGGAAAATTGTACTAAAATTTAAATATTTTTTACTTGTAATACATCTGAGTATGATTAAATTGTGCATACTTCAATCTATCTTCTCCTTTCTGGATCTAAACTAATTTTACCAGGGCTTGGGACTAGGTCAAAATAAAACATACTCCAAAAACGAATTCTCTCACCTTCAAAGTACTTCTTAAAGTCACCCCTTGAAATAGGTAACAGCTGCTCCGTCACATTCTGTTCTATTTCCTCTGCGTCTTGAAACCGTTTTGATTTTAAAGGATACTTTAATTTATGAAACAGCCAGAAAACACAAAAAGACACGACAGGACAGCATGAGAACGAAACAAAATATTTTTTGGAATCACAAGGTCTTCCTCTATCCCTCTCACTGCCAATTTTAAGTCGCCTAAACACTCTTTAATTCGAGTGTCCCTCATATACTCATCA